>ML218395.1:0-56531 GCA_004785975.1 Popillia japonica
ATATGTTGCATACCGTTAGGTAAAATTGAACATGTTATACACACATTTAATTCCTATCATGACAGATTAAAATTTACGTTTGAAAAAGAGAATCAAAATTCTATAAATTTTTTAAATGTTAAAATCATACATAATAACACGAACATAAAAACGAATTGGTACATAAAAGACACTAGTAGCAACAGACACCTAAACTACTATTCAAACACTTCCGTAAATTTTAAAAAAAGCGTAATTAATAGTTTAGTTGACCAAGCTATTAAATTAGCACATCCTGATTTTAGAAAAGAGAATTTAAGCAAAGTTAGATCAATTTTGGACAAAAATAGTTATCCAAAAGAATTTTACGAGAAATTAATAAAAAAACGAATACATAAAATATACAACACAGGCAATAAACAAAATAGTAAAATATATCACACAATTCCATACATTAACGACTTAAGTGACAAAATTAAATACGAATTTCAAAAATCAGATATAAACATTACATTTACACCATACAATAACAGACAGTTATTTACAAATTTAAAAACTAAGATTAAAAAAGATAATCAAAGTAATGTCGTATATAAATTAGAATGTAAAGACTGTAATAAATGTTACGTAGGGCAAACTAAACAGTATCTAAAAAAACGACTGTATAATCATCAATACACTGCAACGCATAACATAACCGCGGAAACTGCTTTGTCTAAGCATTCTAAAGAATTACGACATAACTTTGATTTTGAAAATGTTAAGATTTTAAAAAAAGAAAATAGTTATAAAAAAAGATTAATATATGAAATGATATACATAAAAAAAGAAAATAACGCGGTCAATTTTAGAACAGATATAGAAAATTTAAGTATTATTTATAATAATGTAATCACCTAATCACGCCTGAATTTTATAAAATTAAGCTCTTGACTAGGTTTTTTTGCCATGTTTTTCCCTAGTCCTCGAACAGAATTGTTAGAGCTTGACAAAAAAATACATTGATATAAGGAACATTAGTGTTATGATTATAAATTTACATTTCAAAATATCTTAAATTGTCCAATATATTGTAAACATAATCCTATATATCACTGAATTTCTTTGTCTGTAGATAATTTTGTTGATAGGCATGGCTAGTTATTTATTTATATTTTGACACTAAATAAATGTCAATTTTATTCCACTGAAGAAGTTGTTACGAAAACCAGATTATAAATTTTGTAAAGGTTTTGGAATAAATTTGACTTTTGTTAGAATTGCGTGTTATTATTGACCTAAAAGTGGAAAAACTATCTGGATAATAAAATATGAAAAATGAAAGCAGTAACCATAGCAACGTGTCAATGAAGTGAAGTATGCAGTGAGTACGCAACGATAGTGGCGCCGCAGACGACGCTAGGTCGCAAACAAAAATAAGATTACGTTTGCGTTAACAGAATCCCGTAAGCATGTTTTTTCCACCTGTGGCATAGAAAAACAATGTGCTAATGACTTTAGAAAGAAACCAAAACTACCCTGATGACGGCAGTAGTCAAACTGCCGAAACGGCGGATTACAATAATCCAACAAACGATGACAATAGCCCAATCAACAATTTCAAATGAACTTATTATTACTACTTTTTGACATGTGTTTCTGTAGTCTTTAAACACAATTGAAAAAATTACATTAATATTAGCATAATTAATTTCACTTTTATATTTCAAAAATGTTTAATTCGCTTCATGGCATTGTAACTAAACATTCCTATATGTCAATAATTTTTGTCCGAATAATTTTGTTGATATACATGGTTACTTATTTCTAAATTTAAACAAATAAAATGTTATTTTTTCCACGAAAACATAATTTATTTTTGTTCTTAAATAAATTTATTTTTAATTCAATTGTAATTTATTGATCTCCAACCCAGTAATCAAAATTTAATTTTTGCGCAGTTATTTTTAGTAACTTCAACGTTGAAGCATGAAATTACCAACAAATTTATCTAAATAGATAGTTCTTTTTATACGTTTATGTTGAAGTTACTAAAAATAATTGCGCCATATTTGAATTTTGTTTGCTGGGAAATGAAAAAAATATATGTATATATTAAGTACCTATGCATATATAATATACAGGGTGTCCCAGCGAGACCGTTCATTAGAAGTTTATGAGGTTCTCACCAAAATATAAATTTGAAAATTCAGAGTTATATACAATTGGTTATGTTCTCTTTAATTAAAATATTTTTAGATTCCTAGCGTTTCCGGTTACACCGGAAGTCGCCATCGACTTTGCTATTTTTAATAGAACACCCTATATATTTGTACATATTTGGATTTGCCTATTATTAAGCTTTACAAATATTTTTAATTTTTGCAATTTGATTTGGGCGTTTTGTAGTTATCCGATTTTTTCTAAAAAAAATGCTATAGCAGACATTAGAAAAAATCGAATAACTACAAAACGCCCAAATCAAATTGCAAAACTTAAAGATATTTGTAAAGCTTAATAATAGGCAAATCCGAATATGTAAAAATATATAGGGTGTTCCATTAAAAATAGCGAAGTAGATGGCGACTTCCGGTGTAACCGGAAACGCTAGGAATCTAAGAATATTTTAATTGGAGAGAGCACAACCAACTATATATAGTTCTGAATTTTCAAATTAATATTTTCGCGAGAACCCCGTAAACTTACTTAAAATATTTCAGACGATATAACGGTTGTCATTATAACTCAACTTCAACTTATTCTTCGGTTAATTTTTTCGTATTCAATTAAGTTGAAAGTGATTTTACAGGATTTCGATTCAGTACATTTATTCTTGATACTACATACATAGATAAACTGAACAAGTGGTTATGAAAAGTTGTATGTTTATCTACTACAGCATATATGTATATATGTAGATGTTTAAAAGCTAATATAGCCGCTGCTTACTTCTTGTTCAGATATACATCTACATACATTCCATTAATGAATTTGTTTAATTAATTACTGACAAAAAGATAAACTATTTGTTTTAATGTATACATGACAGAAGGATATGTATGTTATGCGACCGACCCGACTGTCTGGATGCTGTCGGGTCAGTCTGGTACGGCTGATGAACTTCAGGTACATGGAAAATGTGCAACTTTAGTGAATCTGGGGAAGCGTAGTAGTAGACCATGCGCGAGTCTTTACCCAGGATCAGAGGCCAGTGCTCGGTTGCCCGCCCTATCAAACGGAACGTGTAGCATTTCAAAATCAAGACAGACGGAAAATACCGGGCAAGTTACATTTTATCGAGGTGTTTAATCTTTTTTACACATATTCGTTTTTTCGATCAGATAGAGCAATAGTTTAATTCTATAATTTCAAGATTAAACTTTGTGAAAAAATAATAAAATCTGGTTTACACTTCCCACACACCATTTGAAAATTTATATCGAGTAATTCGTGCTAAATTGCTTTTACCTACACGGCATCAATATTGTTCGTTGTAAAAATTGATGCAGAAATATTGTGAATGAGATAAAACTCGGGGCGTGCAAAACCTCTCTTTAGAGCAAATTGTGCCGGCCGAAGACTTTCTAACTACCAGTTGCTTCTACTACCTATGCAGTTCGTCTTATATGTGTAGAGTTGAGAATGCTTTGCACAGAGAGGAGCTCTGCGTAGGTATGTGCCCGGTTGATTGAAGCTCAAATATAATAAGCAGAGTAAGTACGTACAATAGTTTAAGCAGAACTTTAGCTGTGTATTGTTTCTCTTTAGGAACCCAATAAACTAATTCAACCCTTTCGTAATTTCTATGTAAATGGTCAATAAATGTAAGGGTATAAACGGGGGATAAAACTTCTTACTTGAATTCTGGATTGAATCTGTTAAATATAGCCAATTAATAGCAACATCGTAACCCTATTTAGTAGTAATACAATTTATGTTGAACACGCAGCAATTATGTCCTTTTCTGACATCAGCAACTCTGATACGCAAGTGTTGCGAACATTTGTTAGCGTGACTAATTGGAATCATCTGCCACAATGTGTGTACACCCAACGTCCATATCCGCGCCTCCCTTATTAGATACGCAAGGTAATACGATTTTTTTTAATAATTTTAATTTTCAGGGTTTTGTTAACATAAAAAAGTGTCCCCAAATTATCACGAATTTATATTAAATTACTTTTTACTTATTATGATATTTTAAGACACGACTCATAACGGCAGACGTTATTTTTGTACCTACCAAATAAACAGTATTATATTGCAAATATATGTAATACATCTCTTATTTAATTGATACATGCAATTACAAAAGCTGCTACACAGTAAATTCTACAGCTTGTGATTCCAATACAGTTCAATACATCACGTCTTTACCTACAACTTTTTATTATACCGGACTAGATTTTCTTTAATACTCGAATTGTCTATAAATATATTCAGCTGCAAATGAACTTCTGAACAAATTATCAATATATGCATACATACATACATATATATCTCTATCAGTTATTGTTGAAATGCGCACTACCGATCATATTATTTCGACCGCGTGGTTACTATAGTTTCAATCATGGAATATTGAAATTAAATTAATTATAATTTAATAAAAATCCTAAAAATATTGTAATATTCTGTGTTGTAGTTGTGATGTTTGAACTAATTGCAATCGCTTCTGTTTATTTCCTTGGTGCAGCAATGCTGTTTTACTGCAATATGGACATGAAGATTCGCTGCTTTTAGTAGTCGTTCTAGAGTACTAATGGAAATGTGGCTCTCGCGATTTTTATTAATTTCTGCGGTAACTTCGGGTGTATTAGCCTCCTATTAAGATTACTTAACAATTTTGTACATTTATCACAAGCGGATAATGTTATTCGTAAACGCTGCCAAACTGAACAACGCAACGTACAAGTGTATGCATGTACATATATTGCGCCTGTCTAAAATTTACATATGTATGTACATCTTCAGAATATATGACAGGTACTATGCTATTGTCATATTTGTACCTTATACTCTAAAGTACAAAAGCAAGGCAAATTATTAAATGAATTCGCCAAGGGTAATACGAAAGATAAATGCAACATCATGTATGAATTGATATTTATTTTAATCATAACATAACGCTGTCAAACAAATAGTGCTTATTAGACTTCTGTGATTAGACTTGCAACGAATAGTATATTCTTCCGAATATCGAATATTCGGCCGTCTTCATCGCCGAATAGCCGAATATTAGGCAAAAGTATTCGGCTAGCGCATGAACGAGAAAAAAAGGAGTAAAGTACTACCTAAAAATGTAGAGAAATTAGTCCTTCTGAACCATAATTTTCCACTTCTAAATTTTCATTACGTAATTCTAGTGCATAGACATCTATTTGATCGTTTTATGCAAATTTTTATAATACGGAAGTTGTTTATGTACTTATACTACTTTAATGATTACCAGAAAAAGATATAAAATTAGTATATGTATTTTTATGACCTTCTTGTACTTATCTTATTTTCCTGATATTTTTTCCACTTCTTGGTCAATTACGCTCTAATTCGAATAAATTTGATCTTTATTCGAATTAGAGTGTTGTAATTGACCTAGAAGTGGAAAAAATATCAGGAAAATAAGGTTATTATAAAATAAATATATTTTTATTCTATCTATTACCTGACTACAACAAAACATCTTACTTAAAAGTATTCGGCCGAATAGTATCTAGATATTGGGTATTCGGTCGAATAGGATAAACGAGGCCGAATAGTCCGAATACCAAATAGTAGCCGAATATTCGTTGCATGTCTAGTGCTTATGTAATTCTAGTTGAGAAGTTATGTTTTTGCGTAAGTACATGTGGTAAGGTTGTAGTGTGATGTGGTACTTATTAATATTTACGAATTTAAATACAATAAATGGAAACAATACTTACATAAGTTGTTGTTGTTTGCCTTACTGCAAAAAGATAATGCTAATTCAGTAACAAAATTCATTAAAAATTGTTTGTTGGAAAAAGTATATAAAATAGAGTAAGCTTTCTAAAAACTGTAACCTTTAGAAGGTTTCTAAATATGTATTTGAAGCTGACAGCATACTCATCGGAACGTCAACTAAAGTTTCTACTTACCACATTTCATAGATTTCAACGAACTGAACAACGCTTGTGTAAACCTACGCTCAAACTATATTTTGCATAGACTGAATATAATTTACGCAATTCATACATCTCACAATAAATACATTTAACTGAAGCCTAAATCATTTACTGAAATCATGAATGCGTACTTCCACCCTTAAATATTTTTAACAAATTCAATAAACATGTATGTGTTTTAAATTCATACAAAAATAAATAGGGGAAATCACATTTTAACACAAGATATAAAGCTGAATATCCTGCGTTATGTTGGGGAACGACTTGTAAGATCACTTTCAGGTGTAGCCAGGCGTTTTGGAATATCGTATAGTTCCGTGTACAAAACTCTAAAGAGCTTTTCGAGGAAAATATAGTAAAACCAATAGAATTTTGCAGAGTAATGCCAAATGAAACCGATGAAATTTTAAATAATCGAATCGACGTCTGGATTGGATCAATAAAGCAGGAAGTAGGCTCCTTTTTTATTGACGGTAATATACTTTAACAAAACATCTAATAAATGCTGCGAGAGTGAATTATTGATGATGAATTTGAAAAAATTAGTTTGTTAAGACGAACTGTTGGCCGACGTATAGAAATGATGCCTGATGATATAAAAACAACTTTGACTGACCATATGGCTAGTTTTGAATCATTTTCCATAGAAACAGACGAGAGCACCGATTTGTCTGACAAACATCGATGGATTAGTTTCCCAAATTCAAGCTCAAGTGTCTCATTGATTTCGTTGTCGCTAATTAGCTTTCGTAGTTTGTAATCATTCTAAATTTCACGATTTAATTATAATGTTGTACCTATTTTTTCATTTCATTTTCTTATTTTAATAAATTGCATTATAATAACATTGTCGCATTATTTCATGTTTGATATCTATCGCTAAAAATTATGAACATTACATTAAAATGCACTACTTTTAAACGCGGCCCGTGAACGTATTTGCACACTAAAGTTTGGCCCACAACATGTCAAAGGTTGTCCATACTTGGGGTAGATGATGAGCATCATTATTACATGCGAGAATAATACTCCTGTACTCCTGCGTCGGTGATACCAAATTGCAAAAAATATATTATTCTAGTCTTGGTAATAACTTACACAGGTAAAATTAGATAATTAATAGTAGTTTTTCTGCTTCGGTACTAAAATTTACTGCTTTCGATACAGCTCACAAAATGGATATGCAGCCAATGGTAGTCAACTGAATCGATATGGTCTTATTTCCACACGCACTGTGATGACATAAAATGATCATAAATAATGCAAAATAATGCAATCCTAAAACACCTACAATATGAAATACACCAAACACAATTAAGTCTTGTTACGAAACGTCAAATAAAATAATCTGTCAAATTAATTTTAAACACTGATATATTCTTATATGGTTTATAATATTTAAATATAAAAGACCATAATTCACAACGACTGATAGCATGATCCAATCAGCTGTACTCTTCATGTGCAGTTACAAAAAATAAGCTGATCAATTATCCGAGTATATTTAAAATATTTCTACTAAGTAACTTTATTACCTATTTAGTATTGAATTATTATTTCGATTTTAGTCGTCTGCAATTTACCGACAATATCGGATCGTATCATGCTGCCCTTCCTTTTGTATGGACCAGTTGAAATGAACTATTTAAAGTTATACGTAGGTCAGACTGCGTCAGTTCACATATTAATATGGATTAGTACTAGTTCATAAACACGTCATTCATGGCTGATTATTTTAATTGATATTTTGTAACAAGAGTTACTGTGATTTGCGAAATTCATATTGTTTACCTTCTATAATTTGTCGAGCTGTAAGTATAAGTTCATTAAACACACTGGTGGTTAGTTTGTGGGAGTTGTAAAATAGTCGTAGGATGCCGAGCTGATTCATGTCTGTTTTAGAGTTAATGATGATATTTTAATAATAGAATCCCATTCTAGTCAACAATATTATTTTTCTGATATAAATTTCGGTTGACTATGTATCACCCAAGATGTTGTATAGTTGTGTCTGAGACTTTAAATTAATCGCACCTTATGTTATGGTTTGTGCAAAGCCTTTTGTTTCTCTTAATGATAAATCGCATATAGGTTCAAGTCAGTATGCTTTCTTAAGCTTAATTCACACATATAGGGTCGTGCATAGACCGTGCATGGACCGTGTCGTGTCATTCTAAATCGCAAAAACGACTTTTCGATATAAATTATACGAAAGCGACTGCTTCTCATTCACACCTATGGGACTGTGCACCGACTAGACCACGATCTTCTTCTTCTTGGATCACTTTGAGGAGCAACTTTTGACAAATCGGTACGGACACCGTCGATGCACGACACTATAGCTGTGAATTGCAACAAACAATCAAAAGTCGCGTTAGGGTCGTCGTAGGACTGGCGCTAACGTAATCAGTTCAATACATCGCCAATTTCGTATTATGTTTTTGAATTTTTGGCTGAATTATCTGCAACAAGTTGTAAAACTTTGGAGGACTCATTTTAAAATATTTATAAAATTTCGCCAGATTTTCTTTTATCTTGTAAAAAATCGTATGAAATACGCCTTTTTTGTCCTGCACGCTCCATAACTTATGAACCCAATATTTCCCTTCTTTCTTTTCACCCTCAAGCACCATATATTCTCCACAAGCAATAATTACGTTTTCCTCGCCAGAATCCTTCGTGTCTAAGTTAAATTCACTATGGTACTAAGAGATGCTGGCCGTCCTTTCGCAACACGACACGATCGGCGCACGGTCTATGCACGACCCTATTATGTGTGAATTTAGCTTTACGGTATGTGTTGTGTTACTATTGTTATTACACCTCACTAGAACGTCCATGGTCAGGTATAATCATATTCTATATCCACAACCAAGTAAACGGCCGATTATTATCTACTATATTATTATTTATTACATAATAGTCATCAATGACTGCTGTAGTAATTTTGTTTTCGGTTCCTGGATTCCGCGAATCATTGCTCGGGCGTTTGCATAAAAGTGTTGCTTAATGATCTTTATAATGGTGATTCCATTCTTATCCCGCAGGAAGTAGCTTGAAAGTAGACTGTTTCTCATTTCGTGACTTTATTACTTTTAATAATTCTTGTATGAATCTCTGATTATACAGTCTAATAGTGATCAAAACTTTTAAATTTGTCGTAACTTGTTACATGTTTGATAAGATTTCTTCGATCTTGACATACAAATTGAGTTGTACGATTAGACTTAGCCCTTTGTTGTGTGTCCCTTACCTTAAGCTTTACTTCTTTTAGTTTATCTCCATGTTGTTGTAGGTGAATTGCAGGTCTATTGTTGAAACTCATCAATTTCCTTCGTTTACTCTTATTTTGTCTCTTTTGTTTTCGTTTGCCCTATACATATAGCTCCCTCTAGAGGCATGTTATTTGCTTTTCTGTATTTTAGTTTTGATATCTTTACCTTCCCTTGTTGGCTTTCGTGTTGATTCTCGGGCGTTTTTTAGGTTGTTTGTGCTATAGGTTAGGGGTCATCTGTATATTCATATTTTGTTGCTTGATATTCGTTTATCGGCCTTTTTCTCTGACCGTTTTGTCTTAATTGTATTTCTGCTTTGCATAGTTATCTTCCTTCTGTAGTTCGAAATATATCTATAATATTCATTTGGTTTGTTACGTTCTTGGTTTGTTTACCCTCTGTAAGATTCGTCTTTGTTGTAATTATAATAGTTCTTTTCGCCGCTAGCAGTTCTACCAACCTTAACGGATTATTCGTTCGACCACGTTTGCGACGTTCACTTTGTTCCGAGATTTCGTTTGTGAAAAATGCAATTTTAGATGTGCTAGTTAAGGCATATCTTACATTGATTTAGTTGATTTAATTCTCGCGAATGACATCGTTAGCTTGCGTTGCGTATTTAATTATAGTAGTTGTTGCTATAGTGTGCTTTATTTTCACGATTTGAGTCAGTTTTCTAGTTGAATTGTTCGACTAGTACCCTTCTCTCGCTCGCCTTCTGATTTCCGAAGTATTCCGCTGGATCTTCGCATATATGTATATTGTAGGAAATCACTGGCGCTACGTAATACTACCTGACCTACTCCATCTTCACTGTGCTAAGCCGCCTTCAAGGTTCCACCAGTAACACCAGGTAGGTCGAAAGCGCTGGTAAACACCATTGTATCTACGCGTAAAACTACCTTCTTTTTTTATTTTCTTCTTCGTAACAAAGTTTTAGCGCCCAACATGGGACAATCGTTGTGGAGCCATTCGTTTTTAGGCCAAAATTCAATTTGTGGCCATTGGTTTTAGAATCAGCGCTCCTTGTTTTTTTCTGACCATTAACTGATTTTCGAGACAAGCATTTCTTCCCTCTCTTCATTTGTACATTTCTATTCCCGCTCAATCGACTTTCTAAGCCAGATTTGGTCTATATTTTAAAAGTTTCCTGCATTCCCACTCAGTCAACGTTTACATAAGCAGAAGAGTCTGAGACCATTTCCACGAAGCTAACGACCATACAAGCATTGGGAGATTCTTTCGAGTCCACCCGTTCGTCCTCTGAGCACGCTAAGATTGCGACTGCCTGGTCTACGTTTATGAACGCATAAACAAGGGCAACCCAATTACCACAGAGGAAACTCAACAGGGTTCCGATTACCCAGCGAGAGTTACGACCTTGGTATCAGAACTTGAGCATAAAGTCAAGCGTATCTTGCGAAGGTACCGTCGGCAATCCATCGTCTTAGACGTTATTGCGCTTGATATGAACGAAGATTCTTCAACCGGCACCGATAGTGACAACAACCCCTCTATCGCCAAACCGTCTCCCAACTTGACTTTTTCGATATCTGCGCCTGCACACCCCAAATCCATTCCAGTTGCGCCTTGGAGCATTACATGTTCGGGTTCACCTAGATATATGTCTGTTGGAGCCTTCTTGGAACGAGTGTCCGAATTAAAAGTTTCACGCAATTGCAGCGATGTTACGTTATTCAATGCCGCTGTAGATTTGTTTACTGGTCCCGCACTAATATGGTATCGTGCCAATCGTGCATTGTATGTTGACTGGAAGGAATTGTCAGAGGCCTTACGAGAGGAAGACCCCGGACTGTGATGATGAATTATTCTAGGAAATTAGGCACGGCTCATAAGTTTCTACTGAGACCATCAGTATATACGTGTCGATCATAGGCAATTTGTTCTCGCGATAGTCAGTTTCGGTTCCTGAACCGGTCCAGCGATTATATTGAAAAATTTATGCCCTTCTATCAGACCCAGTTTGGACCGGTCGAGATCAAGACCATCGCTGAGTTGCTAGGTATGACAAGCAGTTAGAAACGCGAAAAACTTCCGTCGAAGTTGCATACCGTAGAAGTGCTTCCACCTTTGCGTGGTAAGTCTTTTGAGCCAGATTTGGGCTATGTTGACTCCCAAACGTCAGCTGGTACTAGACTACAAGGCACTGAGGTTTCGCGTTCGTACGCATCTAGTAGTAAATGCTGGAATTGTAATCAGTTTGGTCATCGTTATAGTCAATGCGGTCAAGTGCGTAAGCGTTTTTGTTTCCGTTGCGGCAAACCAGGTGTTATGGTGTTTAATTGCTCGACGTATTCGGGAAACGCAGACGCCGCGCAGTACATCATCGGCCTGTGCGTGGATTTGGTAATCTTATTCTCACCTGTCCACGACTTTCAATACAAATTCGCAGCACAAACAGATGCCAGTGACATTGGCTTAGTACACGGACAGAAACACTTTCTTAAATCAAGTAAAGTAATGTAAAGTATTGTACGGAATTTATTTCACCAATCAAGTAGTTTTTCTACAGTTTTGCTCTTGGCTGGTTGCTGTTAGTGAATTTTTTAGTGATCATTAGTGGGGTAATATATAGAAAATGATTAACTAACATAAGCTCTATACCAAATTACGGATACACTGCATATGCAGAGTGGACCAATAGTGTGACAAACTTGATTTCTCTTTTAATTTTACAGAAAAAAGGTTCAAGTAAAAGTTGTACTGCTTCAGAAGGTGCATATTCTAAAATAATCCACAACTATACAGGATGATATATAATAATTTTTGCTTCTATTTGAAGTTGAATTTTCTATTTGTTTAACCGCCAATAAGAGTTCTTGTGCGCGTTAGAATAATATAACCTACAGCAATTCAAAATTATTATGAAAGTGACGGTTACTCGTGAAAGAAGGATTGCTTTCCTTTTCTTAAATTGGTAATATGATAAAAATTTGATAACATTCAAAAAGGATGTTTAATCATGTCTTCATCGGAAATGTTGTGTCTAGTTAGAAATATTAGATTAATAATAGGTAACTTAGTACCACATATATAACATGTTAGAGACCGTTCATTATTACTTTAATTATAGGGCATATGAGGTGACTAATTCTTCGACAAAGAAGCTTATTTGCATAGATCATGTGTGTTGTAAACCAACTATTGTACATACTGTTGACTCTACTAGCTTTGTATGTGTGTCCAAATTAAATACAATAGGATTCCGATTATACGAATCTCGTTTATCTGAAATCCGCTTTAGCCGAAATGAAATTATTTTTTGAATTCTCCGTGTTATCCGAAATTAATATATTCTATATACTCGTTTATCCGAAATATTATGCGCACGCACCATGAACATAACCACGTTTGTTTTGTTTACAAATACGTGTGTTATATTTGTCTTGTATGTGGTATTTATGGGTATATTGGTATTTTTAATGTATGTATGCATTTTAAAAAACCTTAAGTATTTAAATTTAATATAAAGTATTTCTAAAATTATTTTTAGTTTCAATTTTGTTCATACATACACATTTTTACAGAAAAGGCACTAATTTTCTGCTTACAAAAGGTATTCGGTTATCCGAAAAATTCGGTTATCCGAAAAAGGGCCGGTCCACATTACTTCGGATAATCGGGACTCTACGGTACTTACATTTGAATTAATATAGAATTACAACTATGTATTTCATACTTCTGCAACTTTAATTTTAATCATACATTTTTTACAATGAAGATCTTTATTTAGAGAAATACTTACTTATTCAACTGGAAGGTTTTAAAGAATACGATTTATGGTTGAATGAATCAGTAAATTAAATAATACTCTGGATTACTTTGTAAAAATTTTCACCTATATTTGAACACAAATTAAAACATAATCAGTGACTGCAGTTTCGACAATATAACTGTCATTATCAAACTAACCTACAAACAAGATTTACTCATTCATTCAATTATCATGAATTTTCACAAAGTAACAGCCGATAGTATTACATTTTTGAATACGATTTATATTGTTGTTTTGTTTAATATATGTATGTTGTAATGTATGTATTTATAAGTAAATAAAACTTATTTTGTTATACGTACCTGTGTTATTTCAGTTCTGTAATAAGAAGTACATACAATCGCCCAAATTTTAGTACCTCGTGCATTTGTTTGTAAATATTTATGCGAAATAACGTATATTTATAAAAAATAGTATATAGTGTAGAACTTCCTCCTTTAGAATACTGATTTATGTATTTAATAAATACATATGTGGAACTTACTTTCTAAAATCTGTGTGCATTCTGTCAAATTTTAAACAGTTGTTTACTGTGATGTAAAATACATTCAGTCCCGAATACATTGTATTTTTAAATAAGATTGTAATGGGGACACATGTACTACATCTGATTTTTCTAAAAGCATTGTATTTTACATCACTATAAAAATTGTAGGTAATCTAAAATTTGACCGAGTACAGGTAACCGTTTTTTGAAAGTAAGTTAAACATATTGATTTTATATAAGTAAGTATATATTCTAAAGGAGGAAATATTATTCTTGAATCGAGTAAGTCATGTCCTTGAAATGAGCATCACTCTATTTACTTCGAGAAAATCACTTATTTAATACAAGAAACCCAGTTGCATTAGAACAACAAAATAAGCACTTTTCCGGAGTAAGTATATTTATTTTATCCAAGTAAATCACCTTTAAATACAAGAAAAAATAATATTTTAGTAAAGTAAATTACCTATTTACTTAAATGGAGAGTCTCTTTCTTGCTTTGATAATATAATATATTAGAATAAAGTGACATTTTTTCTTTTTTCAAATAAGTACCATTTATTTAATCCAAGAAAATAGGAACAAGTAAATTATCTCCTAATACCAAGAAAATATTTACTTTCGGATATACAAAACTGTAATTTACTTGACTTGAGACGATCCGTGTTAATACAAGAAAATCTTTCTGTCCGTGTAGCCGTGTTGTCTCACTCCATCGACGGATAAGAGCGGGTGATTAGCTATCTTAGTCGGCTGGTAACTGGCACTATTAAATTAAAAAAAAATGATAAAAATGTAGTCAGCCCTCAGATTTTTTGTTATACAGTGAAAGAGAAAAGGAGTATTCGTTCGACGATATAGTTTCAAATCTCGTTTGATAGTGCTAAGGAGACTAATGAAATGTTATGTGTGGTTTAGATTTGTTTTAAATTTTGAGATATTTGAAGATCTGGTTTAGAACCATAAAGTAACGACAGTTTGTAACACTAATATGCGTAGTTTATCGATACTGATTCGATTGATGCTGTTTCGTTTAGGTGAAATATGCGTGGTTCACGATTCGAAGACGTGCACATCATGAATGGCATTACAACAATGTAGCAAAATCGACTTCTTTACATTTTTAGGATAGTATTCGTAAATGGGGGAATCCTATGATATGATAAATGACAGTAGGTTAATTGACCTGTTGTTAGTTTTGTATTTCGTCTTAGGACTTACTATCGCGTAATTTATTTACATTGTCATGTTACACTAGACTGAAATATTTTTTACGTTCTTTAAGTGTTACTAACATTTTTACTAAGTTTATGCGTAGAAAACAAATATATTCAGCAAATAATATAGATAACATATATAATATAGAACAAAACAAGATGGCTCGAGATACTTGCTTTGCAACATTGAATACTTGATTACTGATTTAAAACGTCGTTATCTACATGAACTCCTGATAAAGTAAATAGAACATTTTCATTCTCCTTTACTTAGGTATAGAAGGGCATAAGAAATATTTAGTATTTGCTGAAGAATTTCACTGCGTTGTATTTGGTTTTCATTATGAAGGAAACTAAGGTTTGTGATGTAGCTGTCGGCTTTTTTATTCAGTATTGTATGTGCGCGTATCTTATACAATTTCCCACACACATTTTACTGTAGGTGGATGTAGTCATAACTTTCCTTAGATGTCAGGTAGTGAATTCCTGCAATTAAGCCGCGACCATTAAATATGATAATAAACCATAATGGATAGAACTAACTAACTAAATAACTAATAAAGGAAAAATCACCTTAATGCACTCGCAACCGGTGTGTGTGTACAACAAATACATATATGTATTATATTAGTTTTATTGAAAATATATGGGAAAGTAGTATATTTCTAAGATAATATAATTGGTTAGTGCTGATAAAATTTTATCTGATGGTTCTATAAATACATAGCTGACATTAATTTCACATATTGCTGTTACTTTTCTTAACCGTTATAGTAGATTTTGTCTTTGTAGTAAGCCACAATCTATGAAAATTTTGTATTTATTGACCATTAGAGCTCTTCAATTTTACTTAATGGTATATTCTCTTAAATAACTCAGACCCCTATGTAGGCTCACTATTTATTATTGTATATTCAGTAACTTATACCACTGACATGCGCATTATTTGGTGTCGTACTTTTAGTATCGATCAACTGACATTTATAGCTGCAAGTATCTTAATAATCATATTAATAATTAATTGAATTAATTATTGCATGTGCATATCCTTAACTTTTATCTGTCCGTGCTAACTAACCTTAACTCTCTACTTCATATGAACAGGAGTCACATAATGGCCCAATTTGTTCGAATCATAGCACTTGATTTTGGCAAATCAAAATTTTACTTAATTCAATGTTTATCTTTACATTTCCTATTTCATACCAACTCAACGTCTTCTTGTAGTTTGTTTTATTTTACTTTTTGTTTGTATATATTTACACCACTATGATGCGGTCAGAATCAGGAAACTTTTATAATAGAAACTCGAACCGTGGAAATCCACGATCTCATTTAATTTATACATTAGTCCAATGCCCACATAATTGGGTTAAAATAGTAATTTAACAACCCGCAGCCAAGTTCTTAACTGCTGCATAGCTGATAATACTTAATTGCTTGTTTACCGTTACACGAAAACCATACATACATACTTACATACATACAGGTAGTTTCCCATTTTTCTTTGGAATTATTATTACTAGCAACGACGACCATTTATGTACATACTACTAGATGTTTTTTAATTTACACACATTTACTAAAAATTGCAACTTTTCTTCGACCTTTGGACATAAAGCGTATGGCATAGTATATGGTTCCTTAAAAATAGGCCTGACATTGTCCTTACATAACACATATTAACTTAACTTACGTATCACGCACATTAAGCCAATACAAATGTGAGGATGAGGTATTCAACAGATCCGTAAGAACGCAGTGCCTACTTATGTGCTTTTACTTGCAACGCAAGGAATGTAAATTTAAGCCATTGTAGATTTATACTTATCGTGAGTTTTTTTATCTCAGTTTTTTTATATCGTTAACATAGCCCTATGTTCAGTTCTGGAATGGACAAGTCAACGCATTATAGACAGTAACACAATGTAAGTCAATTCACTCTAATAAAACAAATGCAAAGCAAATTTCTTACCAGTTTTTAATTTGTTGTTACCAGAGGTTAATTTGGTTACTGAAATTAATTTGTACAAAAAAAAGACAAAAGTTTTCAATGTACTGACGGAGGAAGTGGATTTAGCAATGTTATGTTACGCTGAAGAGAACCATGTGACGTCGCTGTGACACATACCGCAACAATATCCAATAAGTTTTCGGTATTTAAGATATTACAAAAAATTCGAATACAAACCTTACAAATTTGGCAATCAACAGCAGCTATTTGAAGATGACAACATAAAAAGAACTGAGTTTTGGGAAACTTTGTTTAATCTATTAAATGAAAATGGCGGCATTTTAGAAAAACTAATTTTTACAGACAAAGCATTATTTTGCTTGAATGCCACTGTAAATGCTCAAACCTATCGCTCTGTTCCTACTTCTGTAATTCCAGTTTTTGTTATCCTATTTTTCTTTCTTATTCAACAGGTAATTAACAGGTAGGTACTGGTCACAAACCAACTATCACATGCATAATTTACCCCATGCTGACACCTATTATTCCAGAAATATAAAATTTAAAGATGTGGTTCCAAATTGACCGGCCCCCACTATATCCTGCCGCTGCTGTCACGCGATGAAATGTTTCTATATCGCTGGATGCTCGACTTGGTTTTCTTGTTTGGCCACCACGCTCGACTGACTTGTCGCCAAATGACTATTTTCTTTAGGATTATCTCAAGTACAAAGTTTATAATAATATGCAAATAGAAAATATTCAGGGACTAAAGGATCGCAGCCTCAGTGCGTGTAATGCATTGCACAAATTTGTTATAAATTATTATTGATCTTTGGGAAACTATAAATTAACAAACTAGATTCGAATCAACACGAAAAGGAACTCAGGAACAGGAAAAATTCTGTGACTTAGATGCGAAGCACCTACAATTCATGACATGCAATTACAAACATATATTACATATATTCGAAACATTAGAATGTCTTTTACAAATATATTTATTACATTAGTCACATATAAGAGAATGTTTACTGTCATTGTGTGGACATTAGGCACAACTAGCTCATTTTGGGGATCGTTCTCGGAGCAAATTTTTAACCTGTTCAGGAGCATTGCCAATTCGTCGCATAACTTCCTTCAATTCCTTAGGAATATTTGTTATTTGAGCACGTCGAATTAAATGGTCGTGTATCATATCTCTGCCAAAAATATAAGAAAATATTGTCGCACTAATTCATTATTTGGTTTGGCACAGTTGTATATAATTGCTGCATTTGCTGCAGCAATGTCGATCATTCGATACCATATAGTTTGTGGCCATCTTCGTGTGCGTCTTCCTATCTTATAATTGGCTTAAATCTGGTCTAAAACATCAACTCCTACTTTTGTCAAATTATAGAAGCTAATGATTTATGGCAGTTTTCGTTCCGGCTTCTACCATACCCCTGTGGTGCATTGACGATATCAAGCAAACGGATCGATTTCTTTCCGGCACATATAATACCAGCGTTACGTCTTTTGTAAATTCAAATGTCGAAGAATAAACTTATCGGTGTTTCTTGGGGAGAAATTCTTTAGGGATATATATATACGTTCATTCCGTCTAATAGTATCTATGTAAGTAAATGATATCGAAGGCTTCCGCGGCCCGAGTTCCTATGTTCGTTCGTATACTTCTGTTGTTGCTGTTCTTCTATCTAGTCCATAGAGCATCTTCAATATCTTGTTTTGTTGTCTTTACGCTTGCTTTGGTTCCACACTCGAACCAGTTCAGAATCGTTCTAAACGTGCGACTAAATAAAACTTATGCTAGATATTAGTCATACAGATAGTCTATGACTGTGATGGTCTACTCTTAGAACTGGTTCTGAACCGGTAAGAATGCGAAACCAAAACAACCCCTTTGTAGTTTGTCTATGTTTCTTTTCGTTCTGTCGCTCCATACATTTATCATGTGCTCTGGAACTCAGTTCTTCATTTTGGTTATTCCTACTATGGTTGTTGTATTTTTCTTTATTAAATCTTTGACATGTCCATCCCATTGTAACTTTTTTGTACCGTTAGTCTTAGATATTTTGTTTCTGTTGTTTCCTGGGGGATTTGATTTTTTATTCCGATATTGAAAGTTGAGGTGCGGTTCTTTCCTGAGAAAACTATATAATTTGTTGTGATTTCGTTTATAGTTATGAGATTGTTAAACTACCACTTTTCCATTAAGTACTAACAAAAATGTAATGGTTTTAATTGGAACACTAACGATATACTAGGGTCAAATCTGACCCTAATAGTGAAATACAACCTAAACAAGTCAAAATATGTTGACAACTAATATGGCAAACAAAACTGTTTAGCATTTAAGGAGAATAGATGGCGCATGATGTATCCAGATTGAGCAGTTTTCCAACAAATTGTAATTCAATTTGCCGTAGGGTCAAAATTGACCCCGGCATATCAGTTAAGGGTTAAGATCTTCTAGATTTTGTGGACAATTAACATAAACTCCCTCCTCATGTTTCATGGATTGTGGAGAAGTTCCCTATTCTACTGGAACCACATATTGCGACGTATTCTGTCAGAATTAAATTGGGATATCGTTACTACTTAACATATTGAATTTAGTCGATTAGTTTGTCACTAAAGCCGCCTACCTTTTCAAAGCGATGTATTTAATTCGGCAAATCCTGCATTTTTAAATTTAATTGAATAGAAAACTACATCGTTATAAAGAGAATTTCTTAGATTTTTAGAATATGTAATAAAAACGGGTACGTTCCATCTAAAATGGAGAGTATTTGATGATCAATTGTTTTTTTTTGGCTATCAAGGTAAAAGCAAATTAAAAGTAGCATAAGTTTAGGCCTGTTCGTTTGCGCTGCTGGAACTGCTCAATATCACTTTTGTCAATATTCGTATGTTCGTTTGAAATTTAGCTGCTGACAGGTGTTTTCGACACTCGTTCGTTTGCATTCAGCAAATTGCTGTATATCAGAAGTAGCAAGCTATACTTGCCCAAGCTCCAAGTGTCGAGCAATAATAGCAGATCATAACGCTCACGTGTTATACGCAAACGCAAGAGTGTAATACAGTTTTTGATTGGTTTTTGACCTTATTGTGTTGTTTAGGTGAATGTTCTGTTCGGTAGGCCCGGTACTTTAGCAGTCGATTGAAATCAGATTTATCCGCTGAAACTGATCTATTTGCTGTTTCTAATCAGCTACACTTGCTATTTTTGACAAAAGTTACCAAAGTTAGCAATTCAAACGAACAGGCCTTTTTCCTTTGTAACATTTTGTCTAACAATAGGCGAGATATTTGCTGTGACAGCTAAAATCATACAGACTGTGTATTAGCCAGTGACAGCGCTCATTCAAATGTTCTGAGAAGCAATATACCATTTGTGGTTAAAAAAAATTATAGCATCTGTCATAATTACAAATGTAGTTTAACTACATTTTATTTTTATTTCTGAGATCAATTTCTCACTTTTAAGTATTTGCAAAGTGATGTCTGAGTAGTCCATTTATAAACAACCTGGTTCTATACGTAATATTGATAACCTAGATAAAGGCTTTGGCCTACATAATACACGACTTACGTGAATTCGTAGTTACGTAAAATATAAACCTCTCCCACAAGAGAGACAACTCAGTTGCTACGCGTCAGCGTTAAATAATGACGAAGTTATTTATTTTTTATGGTTACATGACTTTGCTTTTATATACTTTTTTTTTTATCTTTTCATACTTTTGTAGAGTATATGCCAATAATATCACATATTGCAATTAAGCAAACATTAACATAGGTGAACTTGCTCACTTACGTTCGGGACCCACCTGAGAAGACTAAATATTTTCTAGATTATGTGCTGTAACCTACAAATTAAATGCTGCCACGTGCGCCACCCATATAAATTACTCCAAAGCGAAGATTTCTCTACGTTACGCAAACGACAGTTCAAAGTTATATTTATCGCCTAGATTAGGCAGTCTAGGCAGACTAGTTCCAAATTTCAATCAGTACACATTAAAACTGGTACGTTTTCGTCATTCATTTATCCTAATTTGAAGTGTATTTACAGCACAAAATCTAGCAAATATAATTGCGTACATTTTCTCCTGTCTCTCAAAAATGTCCTTTTTAGGACCACCAATTTATCACAAATAAAAGAAAAGAACTCCATTTTGTAGTAGCCTTTACGCAAGAGCTTAAAGCGCCATAACATAATTGCAGTAATTACATTTTTTTCATTCAATGCGACTTTCCCTCAACTTAAATTTTCATTTACCGATCGAAGGCTGCTATTAAATACGCCCTTTTCACTCTAACTTCAACATAACATCGATTTTATTGTCATAACATTATTAAAAAAAACGCAAAGGTATTTTTATTTTAAAACGTATGGCCATTGACTTCGTACGATACAAGTTCAAGGTCGTATAAACAGATGATGCTTGGCTTGCATCTGCGCCTCTAATGAATACGAGTACAGTGTGGTGGAAGAGAAATGACACCACGCTTCAATTTCAAAGTATGAAATAATTCGGTTTCATCGTTGTTTTCAGTTATTTTCAACCCTAAATTTTTGATATGGTTTTTTGGTTATTTAAGAAGCAATATGGATGAGTTTTCTTGTACAGTTTGACCAAATAAGGTTTTTTAGAAATAATTTTTTTTCTCGTTTACGCTTACAGATAGACCCAAGGTGTATTATATGTTTTTGTTTCTAAATCGTTGTAGCTATCATCCCTTAAAAGCATGCTTTGTATATCGCGGACACCCTGTATGTGATAACGGCCAGCATTAATACTGCAAAAATCTACAATACGAGTATTTCTATATACACAAACCTCACAATAACGGCTTCCTTTACAAAGCGGCCACGGCCAGACGATCCCAATAGTTTATGGCATAAAAGCAATAAAATTTACCTCCCAATAACGGTCATCGTCCCTATCGAAAATTTTAAAACTCACGTATTTGTTGTTCAGTCTAAAGAAGGTGATAGAATTTACTTGTAAGGGTTTATTGTTAGTTATAATGAAACACGATAGAATTATTTTACAACAGCATACGTTGTATGCACGATGAATTACGAATTATAACGAATGTTAAACGCAAGTGTCAAAATAGAATAAAATAATAATAGTAGAAGCAAGTCCAAAAAAAAATCAAAATGAAAAGTGACATTGAATTATTATTGTTGTTACTCCTAAAAAGAAGTATGTAATAGTAATAATGTGCAAGTTGCAGTTAAAAAAAAAGACGTTGCTGGGTACGACCGGTAAACAGAAATAGGCAAAAATACAGTGAATACAACAGATTAATTACAGAAGTAAAAATTAATGATCATAAATGGTTCTTCCAATATACTAGGATGACTCCTACTTTAGTCGAGGAACTGATACATCTAATAGGTCCTCATTTAATTGGCGCCTATCCAATAGTACCAATACATACAGCCGCTAACATTGAAACATCAATTTTACTATATTCGAACGTAAAGCCATCATAAAGTGTGCATAAAGTTGAATATGTTTCAACTTTATGTATTTCTTATGTCTATCATATGATCTGCGTAATTGCTACATATCGCGTAAAAATTACGAACACGCATTGTGAACGCATACATGTGTTTTCTTATTTTTCAACTTTATGTATCACGCATTTTATACGCACAAATTATGCTTACGTTTATTGTGAATTAGCACTTAGACGACATCCTGCGTATAGCGAAATAAAATGTTGACATGTCTAAATTCTTTATTGCCTAACAATCGATATACATACATACGTAGTTGACCTAAGGAAGATATTGGGTTTACTGGCTTGCCCTGAACCTCGCGGCGAGAAATTCTTGTGTGTTCCTGGAATGTTTAGTTAACCCCAGTTTCCCCCAGCTAAAATCCGAATGCTTCCGTAGAAGGCGTATAATAGTGTCTTCATTTTACAAACTCAATTTATGTAGTGGTTACGACAGACTTTATTTCTACCTAAATTACTATTTCTTCTTTAAAATGTTGCTGTTCGGTAAAGTTTCTTTTGTAACGTTTTTTAGTAAGTTTATATTTTCAGTTTCAGATCTATGTATAACAGAAAGTGTAACATATTGTATAGAGACAATTTAAGCACTATTTTTTTTATGAAAATAATACTTGTACAAGGGGTTAGATAGAAATTAAGTATTTAGACCAGCTGGAAAATGTCGGAGAGATCTAGCTGTTGTTCGGCCCAATGTGACAAGGACAGTCGGATTGTAGCAAGAGACCGAGCAGCAGACAGATTAAACCAGGTTGGAGAGCATAGAAATTCATCAATTATTAAGAAAAATCTAATTTATTTCTTATAAAATTAAGCAATAATTTAGGCATCCCGATAGAAATACATAAAATTAAGTAAACAAGTATTCACCAGAGTAATGTCATCGAGATAAATTTTTGTTTCATCCAAGTGTTTTCAATTAATGGAAAATATTATGTTAAAATAGGTGTCTGAAAACATATAATTTAATAATGCTATAAAATTCATTAGTGGAAGCTAACCGAGAAAAAAAATTAAATTTAGGGAAATTGATTTTTTATTTTTCTTCAAGATGTCAGTATCAAAATTGTTTTCCATTTTCGCCAATGGAAATCTTCGATTCGATATGATTTTTGAGAAAAATTTGAATAACCGAGTGGAGTATGTTTTTGGTCTGCTGCTTGTGGATTGTTTTCCAAAAAAAAGGACGCCAACAATTTTCGTATGTGTTGTATCTGGAAGTTTTTATGTTGAATTGATTTATTAATGATTACTTTATTTTCCAAAACCTAGAACTGGCCAATCTACACCTTGTATCCAGTAATTCCCATTTTCCAAGGCTGTAATTCCTGATGGAGGTTTATTTTCGAAAGTAATCTTCGAATTTTCCTATTCATTAATTGTTGAATCTTTTGATCCATTCCGATATTTATTTTTCACTAAATACCAATTTCAAACTGCGATTCTAGATATTTAATTAAACAAATTCTAAAAATTATTGTACTATTATATAAAATATTGACCAAGACGCCGAATCCGACAATTATTAAGATGACCTTGAAATAATATTCTAACCAACAAGAGACGGTCGATAAAGTAGTTTTATAATTTAAAATTTATTGTTAATACTATCGATCGTTACTAATAAGAAATGTCAATTTAAATAATAATTTTTAGAAATTAAGTACATTTTTGATTAATTACATGTTTTATTGAACAAAATTAAGTATTGGTGGTAAAATTAAATATTTTTTTTTATTGTTTTCTGTATAAATTATAATAAAATTGTTTATATTTTGAGTTGTTTGTCTTATTAGAGGTGATTTTTATATTTGTTGATTTATTTCATTAATAGGTACACCAGTGCTAAAACTCGTGAACACCCCTGAGAGAGAGAGAGCTCACCGGATCAAAATTTACTTTGAGAACTATTTTTTTTATTCGTGGAAAGCAATATAATATATACATATTTATATATTAAAACTATTACATAGTGGATGATGATTATTACGTAGTGATGAATGTAAGGCATCTGCAGAGGCTTATGTACACATACATACGTAACCACATTATACCATCTCTATCAACAGAGAAATCCTCAGATGTTCAAATCTGGTAGAATATATTCTTATTTGTCGGCCACATATGTATGTATGTACATTTTATAGTGTCAAACATTTATATAGTAGATGATGTTGGATGTTCCATCTAGCTGCAGTTGAACGGAATATCATTATTTAGGTTTTAATTGCGTTCTTGTTGTCGGTGTGGTAAAATTGTTGTGATTACAACCATTTCTGCTAAGTGTTACATACACAAAACACGCCATAGACTACTATATAGCATACGCTCTACACGCTAGATTAGATTAGATTAGGAGTGGCCCTACGGGCCTCTCTCACCGCGACCTTCTCGGTCTGTTGTGATGCCCAGTAATCCTAGAAGGCGCCCTCTAACTTTGCCCTCTTTATGAGGCTTAACGTCCTTGAGAGCGGGTCCTGTGCTGTGGGATATTCTGTGCCCAAAGTAAAAAACCTTGTCCTTGCCAGGCCTACGCAGTGGCACAGGATGTGGACCGGGGTTTCTTCCTCTTCCTTGCAGAATCTGCACATGGCATCTTCCGCTAAGCCTATGTTGTACATATGCCTATTTAGTCTACAGTGACCTGTCAACAGACCTACTAACAATTTGACAGTTTTCCTGTCTTTCTCTAGTAGCTCTCTGGTGAATTCAGGCCTCTGTTCTTTTAGGAACTCTTTCGCCTGTCTTTGCCCAGGCGATTTTCGCCACCAGTCCTTGGACCTACTGTGAATCCATTCGTTGATAGATTTTCTGATTTGTGATTTGGTGGTGCCGAAGGATGGGGCGGGCCCGACGAATTGCTCGACGAACCTTGTCTGGCCAGGTCGTCTGCCGCCTCATTACCCTTCACACCCTCGTGGCTGGGAACCCAGGCCAAAATTAGTTTCCTTTGGGAACCCATCTCGTTTAGGGCATGAACGCAGTCCCAAACCAGGCTATACACGCTATAAATTCTATTTCTTGCATTGTGATAAACCATCTTTTAGTGCTATCAACAAAAACTGGCGAAATGTTTATAATAATAATAATAATTCAAGCCTAACCCTTGCCCCAACAGCTTGCGCCAATTACAGGGGGCATCGGCTGGCCATGAGTTATTATTACGCCTGCGGCTGTAGACCGACTTAAGATGTTATCTTTCCGCATTTGCCGTGAATTTAGGAAACAAAAAAAAACCAAATTCAGAAAGAACGCATCAAATGGCTTGTTTTAAAGTGGACCACAAATGTTCAATTGGATTATGGTCCATGATAGTGCAGGCCAATCCAATACCTCGGTCCTATTGGTATTAAACCAATTTTGCACAATCTTGACTGTATGCTTTGGATCCAAATCCTGTTGAAATATAAACTCATTGGTAAGGCATAATTTTCTGCTGACAAACGAAGTATTAACTTAAGAATATTAAAATTTGGTCATGATTCCATCAATGCATTCGAGTTCACTACCCCATGCCATTGAACCCCAAAACATTAGTCCTCATGCCAAAATCAAACTTTTTTGTAAAAATAAGATATTAACAAAATTAAGTATAACGGTAACTTACCACTACCGTGTTTTCTGGTAAGTCCCTAACACTCTGGTTTATATTTGTCACTTACCTTTCTCCATTTGCAAATAACACCATCTGATCTGATCTGATGAAGGATTTTTGTTTCATCTGACCATATTATATGTTTCTGTTGGTCAAGAGCCAAATTTATTTTATCTTTCGCCCATTGTAATCGAATTCCTCTATTTGTAGTTGATGTAAAATTATCGAATATTTTGTGGATGCAATTTTACGTTAAATTCGTTTTGTATTTCATAAGCAATCTTAACCGCACATTGTATTCGATTTGCTAAAATTTTAAGAAACAATAGCCCTATCAATACGTTCTGTAGTTTTTATTTTTCCGCCTTGGCATTTTTTATTCATAATATTTGCCGTCTTTTTATACCTCTGTACCATTGATGCAAGTGTAGTTTTAGGAATGAATAATCTTACTAACCTTTCTATATCCTATACCCAGGTTGTGATACATTACTATACCAGAAATGGCGATTAGGTGCAGTAGCAACCCTGTACGTGTATTATTACCTCATTAAATCGTCATACCGCAAATAACGCATACCATTGGTTGATCGGCGAATCTGCTTCCAAAAGTAGAATAAATGTGATTTGTTTACCTTCTGTCACCCGTGTTTTGGTTATTAATCTCGATATTTTATTTGATTTAGTATTATTTTATTGCTAATATTTTATGAATCAGTTTTCATAGGTTTTTCAAACCTCGATCTTATAAACACATAAGTAAATTCACAAAATAGTGTTAAAATGTGTTTTGTTGTGAAGGTTATATTTGATATACAGAAATCGCATTTTTTTGTGTAGTAGTTTCTATTTGTGAATAAAGAAAATTCACCTCTCATAAGAAGAGAATTGTAAATCATTTTTCGGTGGAAGCCAAAACAAGGATTTCGAATATATTTAAAACCTGTCAAGTGTCAAGAGTGCCCCAGCAGTTTGAAAGTAAAAAATGATGAAAAAATGTTGAAATGACAGCAAAGCAGCAGGTATACATGTACTTACATCTTATTAAAAAGCAGACAAGATTAACTTTTAACGGTGCTTTTTATAGGTATTACAGAACATAGTGTATACAAAATTTTAAAGGAATAAGGACTGCAGTATGTGTGCAAGCCATCGACAAAAATGAAATTATTACATGGAGCAGCAACTATGTATGTCAAATTATTAGTATCGAGAGAATGGAACACCAATTTACTACTTGCATAAAACTTGGTTAAACGCTACTTATACTGTAAATAAAGTATGTACAGACATATACATTCTTATCGTTGTGGAAAGTTTATCAACAGGCTGTAAAAACCAAAGGCAAAGGAAAGAGGTTAATTATTACACATAGAGGCCCACCCGAAGGATTTGTAGAAGACGGTTTACTTCTTTCCGAATCAGAAAAAACTAGTGGATATCATAAACACATGAATGCAGGACTATTGGAAGAGTGACTTTAACATATTCTTTGGAATTTAAAAGCGAATGAAGTTATTGTTCTCGACAATGCATGTCAGCAGGGTCGAAGATTGTATAAAGCCACTACAGCAAACAATTGCAAAGCCGAAAATTCAGTAGTCGATGGAAAACTATAATATCGAATACGAAGAGCACATGATAAAAGCAGAATTATTAAGCTTAGTTAAAGAAAACACTCAACCCCATTAAAGTATGCGGTTGATGAAGTAATAGAGAAAGGTCAGAAAGGTATTAAGATTTTCTCGATATCACTGCGAATTGAATATAATTCAACTGGTTTGAGCTCAAATAAAAGGATATCTAGCCAGACACAAAGTGTCACTAACAGTTCTGGTGAAAACTGGATAAATGCCATCAAACATTGTTGCGATCGATGGACTGACCGCTGTGCGAAGTGATAAGTGATTGCACTATTTAAATTGTATGGACTGTAATTGCACTCCGCACTAATTATTTTTAAAATTTGACTGCGATCCTGAATCTAACAGTCCTCTACACTGATGAAAGTTACCAACTTTATCCGCTATTTTGAGCATTACATTGCAATAATACTTGTGAAGGATTATAAGAATTTGATGTGTGCGCGGAAAATGCGTTTGACGGCCCTGGCCTTGGGTCGTTCTCGTCTGCGGTTGACAGTTTTGGTTCGGGGACCTTTTCCCTTGTAGGATGAATTAATGTATTGTGCTTTTGATTGTACTTTTTACAATGACCAGAGTTACAATTTCTTGATTGATGCCCTGCCCATAAACAATTTAAGCAAAGCTTGGAGGTTTTAACTAGCATTATTTTGTCTTCGACTGACATATTTAAAAACTTGCTACATTGGTAGAGGAAATGAGTGTTCTTACATAGTTGACACTGGATCCCTTGACGTACAATATGTGAAAGTGATTTTGATGGTTTATTGAGTTTGGTATGTTGAACAGATGTCGTCCTATTCTTGGAAATGGCTTCCAATGTAGTGTGTGGTGTTAACAACTTTCGTGTTAGGAAATCTAATAGTTCCTTAAACTCCGGCATACGATCAGAGTCTAAGCTTGATTCCCAATCCTTACTTGTATGTCTATCCAACTTACTCGTAATTTGGTAAACTAGCCAATCATTTCAATGATCTACAGGTCTATTTAAGAATTTTAGTGGCCGAGTGTGCTTTTGTGCATTATCAAGAATTTGTCTGTGTGAGAGTTCTCTTGCGTGCAAGTTGGTAATTCATGAATGGCTTGAATATGTTTGCGTACTATTAGACGTTTGTTATCGAGTCGGGCCTTTAAGGTGGACCATGCTATGTCATAATTGGAAGATGAAATTTGTAAATCTTGAATACAACTTGCAGCGTCGCCTTTTAAGGAAGATTTCAAGTAGTGAAATTTCTGAACATTAGATAGAGTTTCGTTCGTGTGAATGAGGGATTGAAACGTTTCATAAAATGGGAGCCAATCTTCTAAAGTGATTGCGATTACTGGGTGATGTGTTATTTAATTGACTGTTTGATTGTGAATACTTAGCTAATAGGCGCATCTTATACATACGTGATTTCAAACATTAATTTTTAAATACAAATCCCGTCTATAAAACCAGCGATTTTAACCTCTCTTGAAATAAATTTCAAATGTAATTTGCCTCGCACTGACGTCATGCGCGGCTTTGACATTTGGTTTTGAAACGAGCATACCTCTATCTGTGTATCCCGATCAGAACTAATAAAAAACACTAATTACAGGCCCAACTCAGTATTAACCTTAATAAATGTACAAGCCGTATGTAGAGTTTTGTTGCAAGCGGTTTTAAAATAATATTGACTTTTATTTTGTTTTACGCACATAATGCACTTTTTACTAGTTTTTATTATATATGTTACAGTTAAAGTGTTAACTTGGCTAGCTTATAAACTAGCTGGATAGTATACAAACTATCCAAACATCTAGTTATTTTGATGGAAAATATTTTTTTAACTAAAATAGATGCCAGTATTGGTTGCTTCGTATACTATCCAATTAGTTTACAAACTATACAACATTTACCGCCAAAGTACAAACCACAAGAAAAGTATACAAATTAACCAGGATTTTTAGCTTATTTACAAACTAGCCACAGTATTTGGATAACTTGCGAAGTTTATATTTCTAGTCATCCATAATAACTAACTGTTTGGTTAATTTAGTTTAGGATAGTAAAATAATTCTTTGTCAGAAATAAAGTTTATTTATAGGTACAACATGGCATTGCTATTACTACTTAAATATAAGTAAAACAAAACAAACGAAAATGATATAAAAATATACGTAATAATAAAATTCAAAACATTCAAACTAAAAAAATATTATTTATTGGAGTAAGTTGCACTATTGTGGCACTTGCTATTACATGTATATCCCGACGCAAGACATTTACACTTTTTATTTGTGCAACTTTTCTTACATTAACAGCGCAGATAACCTTGGGTTGAACCGGTTACTGAAAATTAGCCAAAGGGAATTAGTTAGTTTACATATTAACCAACGAGTTAGTTATTAGGTATTATTAGGAATATTAAGTTCAAAATTTATCCATTTACTGTGGATAGTTTGTAAAGTAGCCTAAAACACTAGTTAATTTGTATACTTTTCCTGTGGTTTGTACTTTGGCGGTAAATGTTGTATACTTTGTAAACTAGCTGGATAGTATACGAAGCAACCAATACTGGTAGCTATTTTAGTTAAAAAAATATTTTCCATCAAAATGAGTAGACATTTCGATAGTTTGTATACCATCCAGCTGGTTTATAAGCTAGCCAAGTTAACGATTTAACCGTAACATATATAATATTGAAATATAGTTTACTAAACACGTTTACCACAAAATAAGGCAATTTTTAGTTTACTTTGCGGCTAAGTGTAATGTACTTATATCGGTATCAAGGTCATGTTGCATCCCTATTCTATCGCATATTCTAAAATATTACGAAATACACTCTCATACCGGCGCTCACGGGGCGCACGGAAATTGGTCTGCTCTATACATTACTCTACTAACTGTTGAAATTCAGTTAGAATTTTTCATTGTTTCGCCATTAAACAAATTTCTAATTGTAACACAACCAATCTAGGGGCCGTATAACAGTAAACGTAAATTAAAGTTATAAATACGTTAAAACTATCGTTAAGGTCTTCTAAATAATATTGATAAGGAATTTCGCGGAAATGCGGCAAACGTATATTTACATGTCTTTTTTACAAAAAAACACCAAATTCCTACGACAAATAAAACTCATAGAAATGAAAAAATCAATAGTAGATGTCTGGCCTTTTTATAAATAGAACATTTATGACAAGTCCATATGTACAATTATGGAGAGCGCAGCAAAACTGCTATGTAAACAAATTCATTCGTGGAATATACTAAGCATTTATTTGCACGTTTATTTATGTACATATCGTATCATTCAACTTGATCATAATATCAACTTAGGATTCATAATATGCTTAAACAACATGCCGTCTAAATTATGTGGTTACCTCACTATGGCACATTAACTTCTCGAAAATTTGAAGAACCATAACTTAGTTTTTTCAAATGGCACCTCCCATATTTTATTACTTACTGGTCTTCAGCATCTAATTATACATCTTTTATATTCCACATGTTTTATACCTGAAATTGATAGTTTAGGGGAAAATTAGAGTTTTTGAAGAAGGCGCACATTACTCATCGATGCTTATCTAGTGTGTCATGTAAAATTAGTTCTCAAAGATTTATTGCTAAAATCTAACGTCGAACTTACGCTTCGTCGTTTGATGCTAGTAAATTAATAATTATCCGTGAAGTGCCTTTACATTATTGCTATATAGGTGAAATATAGAACAATAACGAAAACAATGTTTACACAAATCAAAAAATTCTTGATTTATTTTTTATACACGGAAGGTGTGACAAAATTCTTAGTACAACGTGCAGAATATTTAACGAAAACTATCCACATTTACCTCCGTTGACAGAAGGTTTTAGAAGAAATCTTAATTTATGTTAAAAAAATTATAATTGTTCGAAATGATGGCCGTTCGCATTCAAACACAGTCCTAGGCGTGAAGAAACACCTTCAAATGTTCCTCCTCTCGTAGTTCTGTTGTTGTTGCTGTTGTTGTTTCTCCTCTTCGTAGTTCTTGAGGAGAGAGCCTCTCGAATGCTGCTCGCACAAGTGCTTCCAATTCCTCCCTCGTGTTTACCGGTGTCTGGTAAACTAGATCCTTGATACGTCCCCAAAGGAAGAAGTCCCCAAGAAGTGTCAAATCTGGCAGCTCTTGCATGCCAATTCCACGGTCCCAACCGCTTTATCCACCTGTCTTCGAACATTAAGGTGAGTTCTTGGGATACTTCCTCGGTGCAATGGGCCAGAGATGCATCCAGTTGATACCAACAGCTTCTTCTCACGTTCAAAGGCAGGCTGTCAAGAAAATCCTCAACCACAGTCCGTAACACATTCAAGTAACGCACTGCCGTTAAGCCACCATCATAAATGACGTAAGAAAACCTGTCATTCATTATAAGGCAAAAGACATTGAAACAAAATCTGATCTGATGATTTTTTTCTCGTATCGCGCGCGGATTGACTGAAGCCCAGAGATGATTATTATGGCTGTTTTCTTGTATACACGTGTCAGGCCCAGATTTAACACAATTTATTTAACAAAATTTCGTAATTATTAAAGGAAAAATTACCTATTTTAATATATGGTCATCATTTTTTTGGATTTACCTACTTTTTTTGTGATATCAGCTTTATGCTGTTTAATTTTCCGACACTATTCATTTGACACCTTGTATGTCCAAAATAATATAAATAACTTTATACATTATACATATATGTTATGTATGCATTAATTAAAGAGACAGTAAATATGTATTTTACATTTTAAGCAATGTAAACAATGGACCCATCTTAATAAACAATAAATCTCAAATATTATTATATTGTTTTGTCTGGGGAAGAACTAGAATAGTTATATAAGCTGCTACATACTATGCGAAACTATCTGAAATATCAACAGAGGATATCCCCTTCTGTCAGCACGTCATCGATATAAACACAGGTTTGCTATGACGGTTTTGCTTCAAACTGTGTAATATCTTCTATTTATTGTACACACGAACCGTCTACATAAACTTCAGTGGTACAGTTTGAAATATCCACACAGTAGTAAAAATATCTAACTGTAATAACTCTGCTGCGGTATTAAAGTAAGCGAAACAAGAAATACTGTTAAAAATATGAATAAGATCCAATATAGATGATATTATATTTAATACCAAAACCCACGTGATTTCTTTTTCTGTAGAAATTTTTATTTACACATTTACAATTAAATTTTTACAGGTTAGGATATTGTAAATAATCACAACTAACAATAAGTAACGAAAATGCAGGAATAAAACATGAAAACAGCAGATCACGTTAGTTTTGATTCTAAGTGAAAGCTCTCTTATATGTACATATGTATATATTTTTGTGACCTTCAACTACTTATCTATTTTCTAGATATTTTTTCCACTTTCAAATCAAATTAAATTCCGTTAAATTAGAAATGAGTTTATCCCAGAACATACAGGGTGTCCCAGCGAGACCGTTCATTAGAAGTTTCTTCGCGAGAAAACTTAGATTCGTCCGTTCAGTTAATTTTCTTCAAAAAGTTCTCATCCTCTTAACTTCGAAGATAATAGCATCTCACACAAGTTAACTCTGTTGTTGGAGTCTTGAGGATGAAGGTCTTGCACTAATGAAAACTTGTAGTCGTGGAAGTGCTTTTTCAAAATTCTCTGTACTGAATACTTACTGATGCAGATCTTCTTCGGCAGTTCGAATTAAGCTCGAATTTTTCAAAAGAAGCTAGTTATCTCCTAAACTATCAATTTCAGATATAGGACATGTTGGATATAAAAGGTGTAAAAGTAGATGCTGAAGATCGCTAACTAATAAAATATGGGGGGTACCGTTTGAAAAAATTAAGTTATGGTGTTTCAAAATTTGTCAAAGTTAACGTGTATGGTAAAGTAACCATACAGCTTAGACAGCCGTTCTCGGTGCCAAGAGATACTCCAACATGTTGTTTCAGCATATTATGAATCCTAAATTGATATTAGAAATATCAAGTGCTCTCTAATTTTTTTAATAAATGTTTGCTATAGCACAATTAAACTAAAAGATATTTGTAAAGTTTAATAATAGGCAAATCCAAATATGTAAAACTATATAGGGTGTTCCATTAAAAATAGCAAAGTAGATGGCGACTTCCGGTGTAACCGGAAACGCCAGGAATCTAAAAATATTTTAATTAAAGAGAACATAACCAATTGTATAAACTTTTCAAATTTATATTTTGGTTAGAACATCATAAACGGTCTCGCTGGGACACCCTGTACATAGATACAATTAATTAGGTTAAATGTCCATTCCTTTCACTGAGTGTTATAACAAACATCTAATTATTTGTACCTACATATGTATGTATGTATGTATGTAGGTTGGAATAAATTTTAATTTAACACAGCTTAATTTGACCCAGAAGTGGAAAAATGTCTGCAAAATAGATGGATTATAGATTAAGAATGTATTATATGTATATAATTTTCTGTTTGAATACATCGCAATAGTTTTTTTCCACGGTCGGGAGTAGAAATCAGTTTCTATGACGTCAAAATTAAAACAGAAGTAGTCGATTATTCCCAAGGGAGTATAATACTCCCAAGGGAGTTTACATTATGGAGAACGTTTGTGATTCATGCAAAAAAAGATAACATTGAAATTATTTATTGACATTTAAATTAAATGTTACATTTGTACAATTTTCAAAATTAATATTAAAAGGAATATTACATTTATACCATTGCTTATTGCAATATTTGCAGCCTCCACAATCTCTTCCGACTCACAATTATTCATTGTGCACTAAACAAACTTTAAACTAAACCAAACTAGCACCTTAATTTGACAATTCTCTTTGTTTGTTTATTTTGTAGTTATGACAATAACTCAACGACTGCTAAATAAATGCTCAAATCGGAATACAATAGTTCTGGTGCTACTTACTTCATAATGACAAAATATGTGTTTTTAAGTTAATAAGACCGTGAAAAAAATAGTATATACCATTCGGGAGAGATGCTATTTTGTCCTCGGTGCATTGTAGCCCTCGGGCTTCAAATTGCACCTCTGCCAAAATAACGCATTTCTCTCCCTTATAGTATAATATACTATACTGTACACTAACCGTCATAACTTAAACTTTCGCCTTCTTATTTTTTTATAATTTAATATCGAACTTATATGGACTGTTAGTTACAACTTTTAAATAAAGGTCAAACTAAACTCAAACACTTACAATATTTACATAGATAGATAGATATATTTTCCTGAAGGGTTTTCCACTTCTAGGTCAATTGAAACACTATTCCATTAAAGATCATTTTATTCCCTTCCATTTATTAGGTATTCGTTGCAACTTCGTCAGTGGAATAAAATCTACATTTAATTTGTGTCAATTAATATACAACTATTAGCTATTTCTATCAATAAAATTATCTAAAGATGATATATGATGATATATGTATGTATAGAATTATGTTTACAATATGGTGGTCTATTTAAGATAATTTAGAATTGTAAATTTAAAATCATAAAAATAATGATCCTTATTTCTAGGGAAAAACATGGCAAAAAAACTAGTCAAGAGCTTAATTTGATAAAATTCAGGCGTGATTAGGTGATAGCGCGGCTCGGAACGCCAGGCGCGTCGACTGCAGTGGTTCCCCTTACAATTGCTGTTGTATTGTAGGGGAAATTGTAAATGAACCAATGCACTATAACTTTAATATTGGGGATGCCTGTTCATGTTGCAGACAACATTGTAAATATCTTTAGATGATACGTGATGACGCATGATTTACGTTCGGACTTACAATAACACTCTAGTTGGGCCAAGACGAGTTAGCTTGGTATTGGCTCAAGATCAGTTTTAAGACAAAATCACTGGTGTCGGGGTTAAAACTATCCAATATGCAGACGATATATGTATTGTTGTGACAGAAAAATCTTTCACCGCTCTCCAAAATAATCTCTCTTGCACTATGTTTCAATCAAATAAATGGCGTTCGGAAAATGGTTTCGATTTATCTATAGAAAAAACTAGTATCGTTTTTTTTTTCACGTCGTAGAATTCATCCAGGTGATAACATTCTCTTAGACAACTATCTTATAGCCGTTAAGGAATCTGTTAAATATTTGGGACTTATTATCGACAATAAACTGAGCTGGTCCGGGCATATAAATCATTTGGTGGAAAAATGTGAAAAGAGTATTAACATTTTTCGAAATTTGTTAAAGTCAGATCGGGTGCGGATTCCTTTGTAGCCAAGTTGTTCTACAATGGGTGTATTAGGTCGCATCTGGATTACGGGTGCATTATATTCGGGAATGCAAGCAATAGGATTTCGAATAGACTTCGAGTTCTTCAAAACAAAGCTCTTCGTGTTTGTGTAGGGGCGATGAGGTCCACCCCCTAAGAAGCTTTATACGTGGAGGCACAAGAACCACCAGTTGAGCTAGGCCAACAATACTTGGCGACTAAGTACGTAGCAAAATTAAAGATCAAATGCCATAACTCATTGATGACAATATCCATCATCTAGCCTAGATTTGACAATTCCGTATTGGGAAAAGAAAAAATCAACCTTGAGTGCCACAGCGTATCGATACTTTACAAATCTGAACTGTAACATTAGCCAACCGTGCTTTCCAACAATAGTCTTCGAACAATATATTGTTCCCATCCAGATTTTCCAACCTAATTAAACTGGTAGTAGCGCAAATGATAAAGCTCTACATTTAGAGGTTGTGGATAATCTTGCTAATTTCACTATTATCTACACAGATGCCTCCAAGTCCAACAGCAGCTGCGGTTGTGCGGTATATGACGCGAATAATAATGTGGGCAGATCATACAAACTAAATAGTATGTTAAATTCCTTTTCTGCGGAGGCTAGGGCAATAGTCGGGCGGTTCATCAATAGCATCACTATCGTCACTTCCTTCTTGTTCATCGCTTTCTTCATCGCCAGTTTCTTGATAATCCATTTCACTAGAAGAGGTTTCGTCATTTGGCTCTTCTTCATCTTCACCATCATTTACATTCCTTCCCAAATCCTCATCACTTTCGTACAATGCATCGACCAACTCCTTTTCAGTTAGTGGCCGGCGTCGGTCAGTCAACCAATCAGTCATACTTTCTGCATAAATTTCAAAACCAAATAAGCATAAAACAACAAATCTATGTTTACTGGGGTCAATCAAAACTTTATTTTGCTTACCTGGTCTATATACTCTCCACTAGGTAAAAGAAATAAAACTAACCAATAGACACCTAAAACGGGCAATGGGTTCGTTAGGACAGTCACAAATACACTGATAGAAATGCAGTTTGTAAGCTGACTGTTTTAGCAAAACGCATTTAGGGAATTCCCCTTCTTATGGAACTGGAAGTTCTTACATACAAGGGGAAAGTCCCGAAATATAAAACATATCTTATTACGGGGGATTTACCCACATACCTAGCTTTAAATAACGTAGCAATGCATTTTATAGTATAATAACAGTATGTGCCTCAAAGACACACCTTGGTAGGACGTGTCGGTAAATTATGTTTAATTTTTTTATTAAAATAGGAAAAATATTAAAAAAAAAAATTATGTCATTCTGTGTTAAATAGTTTATTCTGAGAATACAAAAATCCTCCAGTCTGTGGGCAGTTAACTTACAAAGTTCCATCAATTTCAAAATCAATTGTGGCTCAAAAGCACACCTTGGTAGGTTTAGGGTTAAATAAGATGGTGATTTTTGCGTTGTACTATGTGGCATTTTACAATATTGTAACAGTATTTTCTGTAGTTCTTTTTACCTATCTTGAGGATTTGGATTTAAACTACGAATAGCTTGTTTTAACGTCTGTACGTACCGCTCCGCCAAACCGTTTGTAGCAGGATGGTATGACGCAGTCAAGATATTTTTAACTCCATTTTGTTTAAGAAAGCATTCATAATCTTGAGAAACAAACGGTCTTCCATTGTCACTGACTAAGTACGTTGGAATGCCAAATCTGGAAAATATTTCGCGACAAATGTTTATGGTAGTTTCAGAAGTCATGTCCCTCGTAACGTCGACTTCTGGTCAACGTGAGTAAGCATCGACCAGTATAAAATAATAACAACCGTAAAATGGTCCTGCGTAATCTATATGGACTCTTTAAAATGATTCATCTACCCTCTCCCAAGGATGATTTAGTTTTGGATTGTTGATAATTTTCTTACAAATGTAAAATTCTCTATTTAATTTTTCGATATCTTTATCTATAGTATACCACCAACAATAGCTTCATGCTAGACCTTTCATTTGGAATAATCCAAAATGTGCTATGTGCAATTCGTTCAAAATTTTAGCTTGTAGTGTTTTTGGAATAATTACTCTCATACCTTTGAAGATACAACCTTGTTGCAGAGAAAATTCTGTCTGATCAATATTAAAACGTTAATTACGGTTCATCTGTTTTCCTGATTTCAATGCTTCAAGTAACGGTTTTAACTGAAAATCACGCGCAGTTTCTGGACTAACTAACAGTTACGGGTAATGTTTCAATTTGGTTAATTTCGAAAATATGCGGTTTGTCACACTACGTAAATTCTTCGGATTTTAACGGTAATCGCGATACAAAATCGGCGTTAGCATGACATGTAGTACTTTTGTATCTGATATCAAAATTGAATGCTTGTAAAAATATAGCGTAGTGTTGCATTCGCGTTGCGTAAAGAATAGACAAACTTTTGTTAGGATAAAAAATTTGCACCAACGGTTTGTGATCAAAGTAAAGTATAAATCGTTTTCCGTACAAAAATTGATAAAATTTACGTACACCGAAAATAATCGCATACGCTTCTTTATCTATTTGTGAGTATCTACGTTGAGTATTTGACAATGTCTGTGAAGCAAACTGAATTGGACGTTCAGTTCCATCTGGGTACAAATGTGAAATTACAGCTCCGACTCCATACAGTGATGCGTCAGTTGCTAAGATCAGTGGTAACTTTGGGTCGAAATGTGTAAGAAAATCTGGTGAATTTAATCTTTTTTTAACCGTTTTGTAAGATTTCTGACATTCGGTATTCCACACAAATTCTCTCTCATTATGTAAAAGTAGATTTAATGGATGTAATGTAGTGCTTAAATTAGGAAAAAATCTACCGTAGTAATTAACACGACCTATGAATGAACGTAATTGAGACTTATTTTGTGGTTTTGGTGCATTTTTTATAGCTTCTACTTTACTAGCCATTTTATGGATGCCGGATTTATCTATAACATATCCACAGTATTCTATTTTATCTACTAAGAATTCTGATTTTTGTAAATTAATCTTTAAATTATGTTTAGATAAACGAGATGAGACTTCTTCTAGTCTAGAAATATAAATTTCATCGGTGTCACCAGTAATTTTAATGTCGTCTAAAAATACTGTGACTTCTGGAATGCCTTGTAAAATTTTTTCCATCTCGCGTTGCCAAATTGCGGGTGCGGAAGGTACTCCATACATCAATCGGTTGCAACGGTATAACCCTTTGTGAGTCCTTAAGGTAAGTAAATGGCGATGTTCTGGACGCACTTCTAACTGTAAATAAGCCTGACTGACATCAATTTTTGAAAATTTAATTCCCCCTGCCATTGATGTAAAAAGTTCATCAATAGTAGGCAATGGATGTTCGTCAATCTCCAAAACAGGATTTATTGTAACCTTAAAATCACCGCAAATACATATTTTCTTTCCTTTAACGACTGATACGATTGACGTAGCCCATTCCGAATGATCTACTTTCGTAAGTACTCCCTCAGATACTAAATTTTCAAGTTCTTGCTCAACCCTAGGAATTAATGCGAAAGGTACAGTACGCGGGTTCATGAAAATCGGTTTAGAATCTTTTTTTAAATTCAAGGATGCTTTTATTCGCTCAATTTTACCTACTCCAGACAAAAATACATTTGGAAATTTTAGTTTAAAATTATTTACTACTTCGTTAACATTTAAGTACAGTAGACTCTCGGTAATCCGAACTAATTGGGACCGAAGGTGGTTCGAATTATCAAATTGTTCGGATTATCAACTATACTGCCAAACAACTAAAAATGCAAGTTGTATTGGACACAATAAATAAAATACGAGGATATTGCAACTCAAAAGCAATACATAGCTATATATATTTCTGTAAACACAAAACTAAACTTCATAATTCTTAATAAAATACATAGATTCATGCATATGTACATGTACTATTACATATATAAATAGATATACATGAGTTCAAATTATAGTGCGGTGTCATTAGTAAATCTATTAGGAATTCATTGTGCTAATCCCTTCATAATCCGGGGACTGTAAACATAAATTTTAAGAACCTGGAAACTATCTGGGCCGGCTTAAGGATTTTAAGAAAATAAAGCAATTAATATTAGTGTATAATCTTAATACTCATATACTTTTATGATACGGTCCTGTAGCTTGTTTTTCATATCGCTTACTTTTATTGCATACCACCTGCCGTGCTGGGGTAATTATGGGAGCTTACCGTTCGCACTATAGATTGAACCGGACTATACATATGTTTGTAATGTCCGTAGATGTGTACAGAGATTTATTTAACACGAAAAAAAATGGGAATTTTCTTCTGAACTGTTGTCGTAACCCTTTTCTTCGCTGCCACATCCCGGATTCGTTACAGTACTAACAATTGTACACACACACGAATCAACAAGAAACTGACACTCCCAATTTAATGTCGTATTACGGGTAAACCCCTTGAGTTTTGAAACTCTATCTTCTATTCTGTTGACAAGTAGTCGAACTAATAATTCTGAGTTTGAGACAGTTATCAGCAGAGGTCATAATTGTTGAACAAAGATAATTATGCAACCTTATTAGTCAATCAATAGCATCTGAACAATATAACAAATATAAAAGTCAAAAAACTTTTGCTAATAAACCACAAAGTGTCCACGAGATGCTTTAGTGCGTGAAATTAAAACAGATCTGTATCTTAGTGCCCCAAAACTGAGAACACCATAGTATCATAAATAATACTTTTAATACGCATATTAATACAGAAACCTGTCGAGGAACATTAAGAGAGCGTGGGTTGCATAGGAGAGTGGCTAGAAATTACCTTTCATTAAGAAAAAGAATAAATAAATAAAAAAAGGATGAAAACTTTTGGAGACGAGTTATATTCCCTGACGAGAGTAAATTTACTGTTTTCCAGTCAGATGGTAAAAGTATAGTGTGGCGAATAGTAAATACAGAGCATCATTTAATTTTTTTTAAGCTTTCCAACAGGACCAAATATACCGCGCATATTGTTAATGAGTGGATCAGTTTCAATACCCTTCAATAATTAGTAACACCACCCCAGAGTCCAGACACAAACCCAATTGAGCATCTGTGGACAGATATTAAACGACAGTTAAAATAATTCGGACGAAAATCGGGAACACCTGATATCGAACTACACGGCCTTTGCAGCTATTCGTGTCAGTTATTTTGGTAACGTTGCCATTGACGAGGGAGAAATCCCCTCGTTGAAACCATCACAGCTACTACAATTTATTAAAGCCTTCAGACTCGATGGGGAGCTATAGTTGTGGGTATACATATACCAACAACTTATAGCTCATGTAGGGGGCACAATAGATCATTGGGTCGCAGTGCAACATCACCCGCTACTCAAATTCTAATTATAATTCTAAATACAGTTTAGTTTTTTTACTTGACTGCTTACTGCACGAGATGCCTTTTATTAGGAAACGAACTAAAGAAATCTTATCTAATATTTCAAAGGAAAACAGCGTAAATATCAATTAATGTTCGATTATACGCAAGGTATGAATACGTCTGTGTATGTAACATTAATATTTCGTCAATCAAACAAATTCCCGAATAAAATAAATAACCCAAATTGTTTCCTTACACAATTTTTTTGCAAAATACTTTTAGTTTAGCCATATTTAGAAAAACTATTTCTTTAAATTTTGAAGATCTCGTCTTATTTGTCTAGTAAATATCAAAGAGCTGAATCTTACCGTAAATAGTAAATATACATAGTTCAGTATATTTAACAATTTGGAATCTACATATTATCATTAACTGTAAATTAGGTTCAACTTAACTAATTTATGGTCTGAGAACGTGTGAAACGGTTTCCGTTCACTTTTGTCCAATTTTGCCAAGACGGCCATTAGGACCTTTTCTGTTTCGTAAAATGAACTGATTTTCGTTGTTAGTGCCGAATCATTAGCATAACCGTGCTTCTTAGATATCATCTCTAGCATGTTTGCAGTATACAGGTTAAAAAGGAAGCAGTAACACCAGTAATACAGCATCTACGCTACTTACAGTTTAAGATTCCATTTTTTGTGATATTTTACCATTAAAATTTTAGCATTAAGATAATAGAATAAAATACTAATTTGCGCAATTGTGATGCATATAGACATTGACACTAAACAGACGTACACGGAAGTTGGACTAATGATATTCAATGGGAAAAGTTTACTTATTCGTGAGGCTTGATAAATTTCATTTGTCAGATCATCAGCTTAAGAGGAACTTTATAATAGTACAATCCTTTATGTGTCATATATTTGATACTACTAGGATAAATATAACTTAGGATAAATTTAGCAGTGCTTTATGCAATATGATAATAGCAAACATAGTAGAATATTTTTATACTATATCTGCTTGAAATACAATAGCTATTGTTTGTACTTCCTTCATTCATAACCAGTTTTAAACGAAGGTATTCCAATGTAATCTAATCGAAGCGCTATATATACCATACTCGTCGAAACAATACGTTTTACTTCCTTTTGATCCTAGATCTAACGGGGTCAGCAAAACCCACAGTACGATTAATTTTATCTGCCCTCTGTTAGAAATGTACGAACGTAAAACTTCTATAGTTAGTCGATATCAGCCATTTCAAATCGTTTCATCTCATACAGCTGAGAATAGCAATGCCGTTTTTTTTCAACAATAAACCCATAACGAGTCAGTTTACGATCGACTTTAGATAATTTGCTGCTTCAGGATTTTGAAAGAACAAAAATGGAATGACTAGTATAGCATAGGTAATGTAAAATTTTTAAGTACGAACCTAAAGATTACCACAGACGTTTTCATCCTTTTTTTATTTATTTATTCTTTTTCTTAATGAAAGGTAATTTCTAGCCACTCTCCTATGCAACCCACGCTCTCTTAATGTTCCTCGACAGGTTTCTGTATTAATATGCGTATTAAAAGTATTATTTATGATGTTCTCAGTTTTGGGGCACTAAGATACAGATCTTTTTTAATTTCACGCACTAAAGCATCTCGTGGACACTTATTTGTTATATTGTTCAGATGCTATTGATTGACTAATAAGGTTACTAATTACGAAGTAAGATTTATTTTCATTATGCCATTTTATTACTAGTTCACGTTGGCTAACACTTGTTTCTTTACCTTTGAGACCCATGGTGTTATCGCGTGTGAGACTTATCTTCAACTATAGAAATAAACACAGTATCGAATGAGAAATAAGCTGTAGTGGTAGGTGTTAACTTCGTTTGAAGTTAGGATATTCCTCGATTTGACAGAAACAAATAATGTGTACTTACGGTTTGAATACTTGTGTGCGGTGCATATTTGATAATATCTTCAAAACATTTTTTTCTGTAAATAATGCTTACTGTTTTTGTTTTGTCTGCACAAATACAACTACTTACGAGAAACAAAATAGCGAAATGGCAGTTACCTGCACAATAAGCAAGAAAGCGAGTTTAAATCAATACTGTGAATGTTTCTGTGAGTCACTGTATATATCCTCTAATTTTGTGCTGTATTCTACGATATTATTAACTAAAGTTTTCGAACTTCATATAACACAGATATTTATTAAAAAGAAAGAAAAGACATTGTATTTGTAATCAACTTCCCAAAAATACTCCGATTTATTTAAGTCTTTGAGGTGTAACTTTAAACGTCAGTATAGTAATTGTAAATAATAACAATGATATTTTGTTGATTTTGTATCTTTCTTAAATTCAATCGTAATAGCTACAAGTATCGTTGTGTTATTATTATTTAATATTTTATAATTATTAAATATAAAATATTTAATAATTATAAAATTATATTTATTTATATTATATAAAATATTTAATGATTTTCTATTATTGTATAAGAAAAATCCTCATGTTATGTATTAATATTTGCTGTGTATACATATTTGCTATTTTAACCTAAAACACCTTGCGAAGTGAAATGGAAATATCTACTAACTACTTGCAGAAATAAGTACAGGTAAATTACGGTAACTCCAATCACCACAACTTTTAAATTAATTGGATACACGTATTTCAGCGATGCGTAGAACATCATTATCAACCCAATACCGAATGAGTTACTGCAATTTATCTGGAATTAAAGAAGCCCGCAGTTCTTGAAATCACATATTTGCACGAAGTAGAAGTAGATAATGGCGAAATTGTTTAGTTTCTGATAAGTTTGAACGAATTTTACTGACTAGATATAATACGATATTATCTTCAATAGCTTTGTTGATCTGTGCGCCTACTGTGAGCAGTAGTGCTTCTGCGAACTATAGCTTGAACAATAGTTTTTATAAATGGTAATCTTATATTGTTGATACTTTTTCCCACTTCTAAGTCAATTATAACATTTTCAATTCGATTAAAAATCAATTTATTCCAGAACCTTTACAAATGAGGTTGTCGTTACACAACTTCTTCAGTGGAATAAAATTGACATTTAATTCGTATCAGCAACACACACAAGACAAGTACATAAAGGTCATAAAAATACATATACCAATAAATGATAATGTTATAACTTTTATAAACTCTATTTTTAATAATATTACACATACACTTATAGTCTCAACGACATTAATAGCGACTATGGTTTCGATGATAATCTTATTAATCCATAGCAATAATATTCAACGTAATTAGCAGACTAGCTTGATTACATATTTACCGGAAAGAAGGAGAACCGCTATTACCAACTCTCGCCTCTGGATCACCAAGATATATTTTTCACTTGCTTAAAGTATATTTTCTTTCTCTTTTGTATACTAATTTATTCGTCTCCTGCTTTCTCTTTCATTAACAAACATCCATTCGTTTAGATTAAGTTTTAATGCGGATATTTGTTTTCCTTAATATAAAATAAATTAGTTTCGTACATTGAGTTTATATACCCGAAAAGAAATCTTATTAATTAAATTTTTCGGGATCCAAACAAATAATTGTAAAGGGAAGGTAAATAAAAGTTTTACATGTTTTCGACAGAAAATTAATGAATTACGTAGTTTGCAAACTGTAGTCGAGCGAAAAGCTCTAGCTTCTCTTGACCTTGTAATGGAAATTGCTAGAACGTATAAAATAGAAGTAAGATATCTAATAGAAACTAAACACAAAACAACCACTTTGATGTTTTAACAGCTATATGTTACTTCCAGGTCGGTAATAATACCTAGCACAAATATTCAAGGGATCTCTTGGTGCCGAAGTAGAACTCTAGATCACTATCATCCACAGGACACCAAACACTTGGATAAATGCCAACGCGTTTCGACAGCAATGCTGTCATTATCAAGGCGATAATAAAACTAAATAAATTGACAACAACAACTTAACAAGAAACCTGAAAATTACACCTAAAACAAACACCAACTGTTTCGTATCATTAACTTCGCATTAACGAAAACAATGACGAATGTGGAATAGGACCATTGTCATTGTTCATCAAACACGACTTGTTTTTGTGAATCTCCAAACTTTCAAAAACATTTAGAAATTTACAATTACTAATCGGTCGAATTAATTTTACATTAGAATCATCAATATTATGATCGTTTTCGAAAATATGTTGGCCAACGCTGGACTTCTGAATTCTGTTATGTTTAAGATTAGCCATATGCTCCTTGAACCTAGTTGAGATGGAACGCCTTGTTTGCCCAATATATTTTTGATTACAATTTTTACAACTAATTTCATAAATCCCCGACTTTTCCAGAGGCTGTACCTTATCTTTAGGGTTACCGACCAGACTTCTCAAATTAGTGCCTGAACTGTAAACCGTCCCAAGATCCAGCCCCTTGAAGATTTTATTCAAACCTTTAGTGATAGAGGGAGCAAAAAGGAGGGTAACAAAAGGTGTGTTAGTGACTTCCTCTCGAAAAGTCGCCGATTCTTTCAAAAAATTCCTATAATTAAACTTCCTAATTAATTTATAAATAATTTGAAGTTGGAAACCATTACACCTGGCTCCATGTTTAATGACTTCTAGCTCTTTCTGATACCTAACCTTGTTCAAGGGAAAGGTGAGCAATCGAACATAACAGAATTGAGAAGTCCAGCGTTGCCCAACATATTTTCGAAAACGATCATAATATTGATCATTCTAATGTAAAATTAATTCGACCGATTAGTAATTGTAAATTTCTAAATGTTTTTGAAAGAGATTCACAAAAACAAGTCGTGTTTGATGAACAGTGACAATGGTCCTATTTCACATTCGTCATTGTTTTCGTTAATGCGAAGTTAATGATGCGAAACAGTTGGTGTTTGTTTACGTGTAATTTTTAGGTTCCTTGTTAAGTTGTTGTTGTCAATTTATTTAGTTTTATTATCGCCTTGATAATGACAGCATTGCTGTCGAAACGCGTTGGCATTTATCCAAGTGTTTGGTGTCCTGTGGGTGATAGTGCTCTAGAGTTCTACTTCTGCACCAAGAGATCCAGTGAATATTTGTGCAATATGACTACCAGGTCAAAGGATCGCAACTTATACCACAAGGTTAGTATTAAAATTAAGATTATTAACGAGGATATTAGATTTCTGAAAACTTGCAAACGTTTTTCTGTTTTTCCTAATTTCATTAATGTTACTGTTTCGAATAATTGCAAAAATAGAGACAGAGTCATTCGTTGCACCAAGGAAAAATGGCTGCGTTCAGAAATGGAATATGTTTATTCCAAACGCAGTACGCTTGAGATTCAAGCTTACCAACTTTGGAAATCATTAACATTAGGTCTTAACAATTTTGAATATCAGCTATGGTGTGATTTTCAACGGAGCATGTTTATTTCAATAGATAGAAAATTAAAAAATAAGAAATTCTCTCATGAGAAAAAACTAAGGAAGCTAGGTTGTTTTGATAATAATAAACACAGTGCTCCGTCGAAAGTCATAAACATAATCAATCTTCGCATACTTTTAATGAAGGTGAACTTAATTTATTGAATAAAAGATTGAAGTTCGGTTTGCGGACTCCTGCGTCGGATGTTGAGTGGCTTATTGCCGGAATAGAATCCTCTATTCTTAAGTTACCGGAGCCCACAAAGCAGTTCGTTAGGGAGGCTTGCAAACTTACAATTTCAAAAAAATTGACATCCTATAAACCTCCTCAAAAATCCCAGTATATTAAAATCATTAGAAGTTTGCGAGAAAAAGATTGTTTTTATTTGAAAGCCGACAAAGGGAACAAGGTTGTTATTTTAGATAAAGAGCACTACTACGATAGGGTCAAGGACTTATTGAGTAGTGGTCCTTATGAATCACTTAGTAAAAATCCTTTGCCGAAAATGATTAGAGACGTAAATAACGTGTTTAAAGCATCCAACAACCTTGTCACTACCGACATTAGAAGTAGGCTACATGTTTCCAACCCTGCTATCCCGAAGTTATATTGCTTACCCAAAATTCACAAACCTGGTAAGTCGGTGAGACCTATTGTGTCGGCGATCGATGCACCGACTTCCAAGTTTTCCAAATGGTTGACCAGTGAATTTAATAATTTGCCCATACAGCAACCCAGTTTTTCTGTCAAAAATTTATTAGAATTCATTAAAGCAATTCAAAATATTCAGTTGCTGGAGAGCGAAATATTAATTTCATTTGATGTTAGTTCCCTTTTTCCTAGCGTACCGATTCCAGAGACCTTGACATACCTGAAAGACTTGTTGATTCAAAACGATTTGAGCCAACAATGCGTCGAGGAATATATTCGCCTAACTGACATCTGTATGAAGCAGAATATTTTTCAATTCAACGGTAGTTTTTACGAACAGCAGGAAGGGATGGCAATGGGTAACTCCTTGTCATCCTTTTTAGCTAAGCTTTTCATGAGCCGATTTGAAAAGGACTTAGAATCGTCGGGCGAATATTTTCCTAGGGTTTGTCTAAAGTATGTGGATGACATTTTCGCGATTTTCGACACCAAGGATTGTAATATTGACGATTTTATTAACAGTTTAAATAATCGGTTTGAAACCATAAAATTTACATATGAAAAAGAGGAACACGGTCAGATACCTTTCTTAGATACCTTAGTTATTAGAAATAAGAATTGTTTAGAATTTGACGTATATAGAAAAGAAACCAGTACACTTCGCTACATTCCTTCAGACTGCCATCACTGTGCCCAACACAAAATGGCAAGTCTTAATTTTTTGGTTCATAGATTGCTCACCTTTCCCTTGAACAAGGTTAGGTATGAGAAAGAGCTAGAAGTCATTAAACATGGAGCCAGGTGTAATGGTTTCCAACCTCAAATTATTTATAAATTAATTAGGAAGTTTCATTATAGGAATTTTTTGAAAGAATCCACTTTTCGAGAAAAAGTCACTAACACACCTTTTGTTACCCTCCCTTTTGCTCCCTCTATCACTAAAGGTTTGAGTAAAATCTTCAAGGGACTGGATCTTGGGACGGTTTACAGTTCAGGCACTAATTTGAGAAGTCTGATCGGTAACCCTAAAGATAAGGTACAGCCTCTGGAAAAGTCGGGGATTTATGAAATTAGTTGTAAAAATTGTAATCGAAAATATATTGGGTAAACAAGGCGTTCCATCTCAACTAGGTTCAAGGAGCATATGGCTAATCTTAAACATAACAGAATTGAGAAGTCCAGCATATTTTCGAAAACGATCATAATATTGATCATTCTAATGTAAAATTAATTCGACCGATTAGTAATTGTAAATTTCTAAATGTTTTTGAAAGTTTGGAGATTCACAAAAACAAGTCGTGTTTGATGAACAGTGACAATGGTCCTATGTCACATTCGTCATTGTTTTCGTTAATGCGAAGTTAATGATGCGAAACAGTTGGTGTTTGTTTACGTGTAATTTTTAGGTTTCTTGTTAAGTTGTTGTTGTCAATTTATTTAGTTTTAATATCGCCTTGATAATGCTGTCGAAACGCGTTGGCATTTATCCAAGTGTTTGGTGTCCTGTGGGTGATAGTGATCTAGAGTTCTAATAATACCTAGTGTAAACTTAACCAGTAGCGATTCATTGCAGGGACTGTGGTGCGGTGTTTATAGTGTGCGAGGAAAGTCTGTTATGTTGGAATCGACGGTTGTGTAGAAAACATGTACAGAGTGCAACACACAAATTTAAACAGACCGGAAAGAGATCGTACAATGAATTATTTTTATGCGATATAAGTATTATGTTAAGCGCTTGTAATATGTGGAAAAAATTGGATAGAAAATATTTCATTACTTTTGGAAGAAATACAATCCTACATGAAAATTGCCAAATCAAATACACTTCGTAATCATTTACCGTCGGTACGCGAAAAAATGGTAAGTTATGTAAAACGTGCAGTAAAGAATGAAACGCTATGGCTAGTATGGATGATACTACAGATACCTACTATAAAAACTACAGATACTATAAAAAATCAATTGTGTCTCTTCTAGTAGGGATATTGACCTCGACTTACTAATCTGTAAAAGACTGGAAGAATGTACCAGTGAAGCAATGTACAATGCATTGCCTAGAACACTACAGAACTTTGAAATTTTACCACAACAAGTGGTAACAATGGTTACCGATGCCTCCGCGGTTATGCTTCGCACATGTCTATTATTCAAAGCTGTTCAACCGAATCGGCTACAGCTAACATGTCTGCTTCATGCTTTACACCATATGTGGGCAACAAACGGCCCACTGTAAGATTTGATCCGGTCCGCGAGGCATTTTGGAAAACCCAATTAAAAAAAAATATTACACTACTTACTCATACTCACTTCAAATAAGGAAGGTTGAGTGATATGGCGTTTGACGCTTGCTCCTGCGGAATCAAGGGAGCCAGCAAGCCGAGTGGCGGCGATCATCAAAGAGTTAGGCGGCAAACATCAAAGCAACAAAAGATTATTGCTTCTCAAATGTTCTACAATAGACGATTCTAGGTCATTCCTTCATTTTGCCTATATAAGCGAGTGGATAGCCCGAACATTATAACATAATAGCGAATTGCTAGTGCCGTCAATTTGTTTTGTGCCTGCGTGTTCTGATCATGTTTTAGGTTGTTTTGGATTTGATAATGATCCAGTTTGCTCCTTCCGTTTTATATTATATGTATATGGCATGCTCTGAGCAGTCCACAGCTTGCTTCTTGAACGGCAGCACTCACATTTATAGATTTATTGAAAAAATTTGCAATCATAGACTCCTTCTAGAGTCTAAATTTTTCTCTCTCGCACCGTTTTTTCCGTATAGGCTCTATAAATACCATGAAGACTGTAATTAAATATATAGGTTATGACAATTATACTAATAAAAAAAAGAATTTTACCTTGTGCACATTGAAAATAGGCAGCAGCCTTCTAGAAAGAATGATTTATACTACAAAATCAACAAATTAACAAAATTTAACTAAAAATATGGTGAAACCGACGATTGGCGGCAATCGCAATAGTCGGATTTTAGATACATACTGCTACCGCATATGTAAATAGTAAATATTTACGTTGCAACATAGCATAATGACAAGTAACTAAGGATAGTAAGAAAGCTATAGTTGCTATTACATCCCGTACTACATCCGGAGGTTGAGACGATCTATAAGCTTCGTTTTTGCAGCCCTTTCCAGCGGTTGGAAGTATTAGGAGCACGCGCACTGAAAGATAAGGGTTCGTGGAAAGAAATATTATCAAATGCTGACTAATCGTTAGGTGTTTTTGCAGGATTTAAAATCATTGTGAAACGATTGGAACAGTTGGCGTATTTTGTTTAAGTAAAATATCAGAAGCACGCGCATTTTATTTTTAAAGCAATAGGCAGAATATTGCTACTAATTATATGCTACAAATTAAATTTATTAAAAAACTATATACATATACATGTATACAAATATATGTATATGTAGATTATATATAATAACAAAATAGTAATTTTAATAAATAAAAGCGCAAAATAAATCAAATATATGCTATTTTACTTACCTGCGATAGATGTCGCCCGTTAAATTGAAGTTGTACAAAAATGATCACAAGATCGGTCACTCAGATTAACTTATTATCCATAGTTTGAAAACAATTTTACTCTTGCATGCGTACCTAAGGTATCAGTAAATGAATTTGAAACAATTACAAAACAGCTGCAAAAAGAAGCTATAGTCGATTGATTGAGTCTCTTCAATCTTCCGCGCAAAGCAAATAATGAGCTCCGTGGAATGGGGCAATGCTCAAAGTTTATTCAACACGATTTGTTTCTCCAAATTGTTGAACATTTAGGGATTTGGAATTACTACTGTTAAAATACTAACTCACTCAATCCACAAAACATCAAGGTTGACAAATTGGAGACGCCTTTCAACAATGAAGCTATCATTATCAAGACGATAATAACAGCTTTATTGTGTTATCTTGATTGTTATACAGTCGGCTAAAAAAAAGAAACAATTTTTTTTGTGTCTCCAATTACATACATGCATACACACATATGTACAACTGGTTACGGTGCTACTAAACAAAACGATAAGCGTATGCAACTACAGAACCATTTTGAGATTACTTGAGTGGATGTTGTTTTTATTTAAAATTCCGCTAAGCGGTTGCTACTAGACAGTAGATGTCTATAGAACTAGACAATAGAACTAGACAGTAGATGTCTATTAAACTGTAACTCAAATTATTCTTTCACAAGAAAGAGTAATTTGAGTTACAGTTTAATAGACATCTACTGTCTAGTTCTATTAGTTTCTAATCCATAATTGTTCATGATGCTGCACACTTGTTAACAGCTTTTTTTATAAGTATATGCAATTCATATATTCCTAAAAATATGTTGCGGTAATTTTGCTATTGAATTATGAGAACTGGCCAGGAACATTAGAACATTATATTTGAATTATATTAGGAAGTATTCTAAAGTTCATATCATATACTCTGTTTTTTAATTCGGAGGATTAAACTGAAAAGATCTAATTATACCAGAAAGTTTTGCTGTTGGGGTTTTGAGGAAAATTTTAAAAATATTCTGAGCATTAATCAAGCATTGGTTCATTAACTCACATATAATAGGTATATTAGCGGCAAAGAAAATTTGTCAAATATAGCAATTATAACAATAGATACATATTTGTGTTGAGAAATATTTGAAATTACTTAAAAAAATATGAAGTTTAATTAAAAACCAATAAGTGTAATTAAATCAACTGTCATAAAAATATTAAGTTTATATTTTTCCTAAGCAATTACGGTCTACGCACATCTAATCACGACTCTAGGTTTTGGTGGTGAAATTTTAAATTTTTCCTCAGAATTAAAAAATGGAGAGTAGAATGATGTAAACAGTACAATAAATGACGCTATTCCATGACATAAAAAATCGTAGTAAAAGCTTAAATTGAAAAAATAATGGGTAGTCGTGCTCACATAAAGCTGTATAAAGTCTTATTAAAAACTCGATGTGTCTAACGACTGTAATGATTGCGATCATAGGGTACTTTTCTGTTTCCTGAGGAACTACATATTATAGCTATAAACTGATGTAGGCGTTTGAAATAAAACTCACTTTAATTAAAATTTATTGACAGTTAGTATCGAAATAGTTGAACGTCGTTTACTTTAAGTAAAGGAAAGAGAGAGTAAAGGAAGGTAATTTGGAATACTGCGGAGATATTTAGTTCCAAGTAAAGTAGTGTATGTTGTTTGGAGTGCTATTTCAAACTTTATTGCGGTAAACAGTCATCCATATGATTCACAGCAAATTCTTACAATTCCATCATTCTGGTCGGTAGAAAGCGTATTGCTACAACCAATTTTCATTTATAGGTATTTGATGATGATTACAACGTTTCAAGATGCTGTTGTTAAATTTAAGATGGGCGCAACATGCTATTAAATGGGAATACCATGCATGAGTTAATATGGAGTGAATACGGTGAATATGGTGTGAATACGGTGTGAATTATGAATGCTGGATCTGATTCTAAAGTGTACGCGTACAATTACTGTACATAAACTTTAAATGCTACAAATAATGAAAAAATTGTTTGGGAAATGTAAATATAGTCCATTCCAAATTACTTTTACCTAATCGTCATTTAGATTTTTGTCTATCTTTGAGTTAAAGCGTATTTTGAAATACTTTAATTTTTTTTGTGTGATATAAATTTATTTTTGTTATAACACATTATTTTCTCTACAAATAGTTTCAATTATCTACTGCTCTAACAAGGGAACACCGGCGGGTGTCCCTCTCCGATTTCGATGAAACTTCACAGATCGAAAGAGTACCTCAAAATAAGAGACACGTATTTTTTTTTATCTGCGTATCTGCACGATTTTGAGGTACAGCCCCCTCCACAGTTTGGACGATTTTTCAATTTTTACAAATATTTTCTAAACTATAACAGATATTAAATTTTCTTCTTAATATAATTTGTAGCATATTGCATGGCCCTACGGGTGGCGTCGTGCGTATTCGCAAAAAGTTAATAACGGGGGACGGGGTACCCCATACCTCCCATTTTTTTAACATTTTTTCTTTTTCTTATTCATGAAAAGAAGGCCGCTTTTACATAGAATACGATGATGTATAACAAGTTTAGATAATTAATAATTGTAAAAATAGAAAAATAATAATAAAGCTTCAAAATCAACAAACTTGTCTATTGATATAAATCAAATGAACTAAGTATAACAGATATAATTTTCTTTCCTTAACATAATTTCCAGAATAATACATGGTCCCAAGATAGATATCTTCACAAAAAGCTTATAAGGGGAACGAGGTACCCCATACCCCCCATTTTTTTAATAATTAATTTTTTCATTATTCACCAAAAAAGATCGCTTTTACATAGAAAACGGTGATGTATAATATATTTAGAAAATTAATAATAGTAATAATAACTCAAAATATATATTATAAATGTTATGTTATGTTAATACATGACATACTGTAATGCGATTATTGGTATACAGATCGTGCATCGCAAGTGCCGTCAAAATATATCGATAGTTGAACCGTATGTCTTAGTTAAGTCCATATGCCGCGCCGGCGCCGATACATGTTGCAGAGAATACGTATGAATATTTGGATATTTGCAGTCTCCAGTTAGGCATTGTAGAAGATAGTTGTCTCATATGTTCTAGTGCTTTACGATATTTTATTACATTTTCATTTTTTTATTATTCTTGTTGAAACAATATTCTTTTCATTTGCATTTTCTTATTATATCCTAGTCTGTTAATTGTCTCATTCTTCAAGCATTTTTGCTAAATATATTCGTTTAGTTAGTGTTTTGTCGTCGTTTCTATTAGGTTTTCTGCAGAGTTTAGTGTAAGATACATACATAAGTATTTATTTAGTTTGTTAGTTAGTATGTTATAAAAATAATGGATGTTTATAATTTAGTTCAAAGAAAACAAATTATTAAGTGGTATCATCAGGAAATACCCTTAAGGCATTAGAGCGCTTTTATGAGAATTATCAATCACGACCCGCTCTAAAAACAATTCAGCGAATAATAAATAATTTAGAAAGATTGGCTGTATTATGCTGTTCGCCAAGACGAAAGAAATATTTTAATTTGTGCCAGTGTCGAACAGAACCCGAAAATATCTTCATTGGGTATTAGTGAGCAGCTGGATATTTCTAAAAGCACAGTATGCCGTGTTTTAAAGAAAAATAAATACCATGCCTACAGATTACAGAAAACAAATGAAATATTTCCCGAAGATGAAGAACAGAGAATGGAATTTTGCGAAAGTATGATGCATATTTGCAATCAAAACGCAAATTTAATTGCAAATATATTATTTACGGACGAAAGTACTTTCCTGTTGCACGGAAGACATAATCCCGCTGTACCTCGACACTGGGCAAGAGAAAACCCGCACCTAACATACAATGCTAGAACTCAGTATCCCCATATTAGGGAAACCTCACTACTACAGAGGTCATTACACCCTAATCAACATGCTTACCAGTCAGGAAAATCATGTGATAGTGCCCTACACCAACTTGTATCGCGAGTAGAAGCATCTATCAACAATCAGGAGATTGCTCTAGTAGCATTCCTGGACATAGAGGGAGCATTTGATAATACTTCCTTTAAATCAATGATAAGAGCCGCCAGCAATGTGGTGTGGAAGACACTATCTGTACGTGGATCAAGGCCATGCTACTGCTAGTTACCTTAAACGATGAGGGCTACTATACCCAGGGGTATGCAGATGATATTGCAATACTCATAGTGGGGAAAAATGCGAGTACAATTTCAGAACTTATGCAAAGAGCTCTGAAAAGAACAGAAGGGTGGTGTAGACAGGAAAACCTAAGAGTTAACCCTGCGAAAGCAACACTGGTACCCTTTACGAAAAGAAGAAAGTTGGATGGCCTAAAACCACCGACACTTCATAACGAACCAGTACAATTCAGTCAGGAAACAAAATTTTTAGGATTGGTCCTTGACTCGAAGTTAACATGGAATCAACATCTTGAACAGATGATAGACAAGTCCAAACGAGCACTAATGACCACCAGAAGGACAATTGGAAAGACATGGGGATTAAAACCACGCATGATGCACTGGCTGTACACTGCAGTGGTAAGACCCATGGTAACCTATGGTTGCCTTATTTGGTGGACTAAAGTTACACAGAAGTAAGCGATTACAAAACTCGCAAAGGTTCAGAGGTTAGCTTGCCTGTGTATCACTGGTGCTGCAAAAAGCACGCCAACAGCTGCTATGGAGACCATGCTAAACCTGCCCCCCTTGGACATTTATATAAGGGGGGAGGCAAGAATAGGGGCACATAGACTGAAATGTGGCGGAAACTGGAGAACCCAGAATACTTCAGGGCATGCCAGAATAACCACTGAGATAACAAACCCTATTTTTGAAATGGGCTGTGATGCAATGATTCCCAAACTCTCCTTTGATAAACCATTCAAGGTTGTCCTAGATTGGGAGGAGTGGAGTGAAAAACAGAAACCTGGAATCCGAACCCAGATCTGGTACGCAGACGGGTCAAAGAGAACGACAGGTTCTGGGGCAGGTATGTATGGGGAAACCCTAAATCATGAAGAATACGTGATACTAGGGCAATATACCACCGTGCAACAAAGGGAAATACTAGCAATAGAGATATGTGCCCGCAGGGCATTGGATAGAGAACCAAAGGGTCAGCTGATACACATCCTATCGGACAGCCAGGCGGCCCTAAAAACTCTAGCAGCCTATCAGATAACCTCAAAGCTAGCTTGGGACTGCCTGGAAAACCTAAAAACTCCGGCAAAACACAACAAAGTTACTTTGGTGTGGGTGCCGGGGCATAAAGGCATACCAGGCAATGAAGTCGCAAACAAGCTCGCAAGAAGAGGCTCTGCAACTCAATTCACTGGACCGGAACCGGGTCTGGCGATACCTAAGACTGCAATACGTGGTGCAGTAACTGAGTGGATTACAAAAGCACACCAGGTACACTGGAACAACGTTGAAAGGCAGTTACACAGCAAACGGATGATGAGGCAGCCATCCCAGCAGTTAGCAGCGGATGTGCTGGCTCTTAACCGAGTACAGCTTAGAACAGTGACGAGCTTGTTAACAGGACACGGCTGTCTAAGGGAATATATGCATAGAATCGGTATCTTTAAAGATGAACCTATCTGCAGATTATGC
>SMLS01066949.1:0-19490 GCA_004785975.1 Popillia japonica
ATCTAGAGTTCTACTTCGGCACCAAGAGATCCAGTGAATATTTGAACAGAATTATGTTCAAATGAGAAAGCTTTACATATTTGTATGTTTACTATCATCGTTTAGCAAATTATATGGATAGTGCGGAAGCCATGATAATTCGCAATTAAAAATTTATAGTTCGCATTAGGCCGTATATTCCAATTACTAATAAGCCATTACAAATTCAGAGATGTAGCTGTTATAGTGAAAACAGTTCTCCGGATTTAGTTCCTCTATTGGCGCACAGCGACTGCAATATGTATGGTATGCGTTAATATTTGATGGCACAGCTTTGGGTGCATTGATTTTCAGTTTCGACACGTACTTTATCCGCTTCCTGGATGTTTATGGATTAGTTACAGAAATAAAAGTATGATGACATGAAAGCGTCAGCATTCTCATTGTTCTATCCGCTACATATGTATATGCTGTTATAAACATACATGTGTATGACTAAATGCGAACATGGCGTAGATTATATATTTATTAAAAATGTTTTTGAATTACAGATGTTAACGTACATCGGACAACATAAATAATTTCCCTGACATCACCCTATATTGCTGTGGAGCGTTATAAGGATGAATATTTAATGTTTTCGAGTTATCTCAGAGCAATTTTGAATTATTAAGATATTTCCATGTTACACTCATAAACTTCATCACAGAGAAAAAAATGCTAATTCTCCGACCTTTTTCTGCGCATTTAAATATTATTTTTCTAGTCCTTTCAGTTCACTATAAACATTCATGTGTGGTTATATGTTCGCATACACTATGGCTCATATTAATCGTAGGACGTAGTATCATGTAAGAAGTTGATTTAGGAAATGTGCTTCTTGTTTGTTAGTACATATATGGTTTGACAGCATTAGATACTTTATTCAACTGCACGACTTAGTACAAGTAAATATCAGCAGAGTTTCTATCCAATTACGTCTATAACGTAATCAGAAAACTTATGGTGGTCGTAAAGTAATCCAATAATTCGTATATTTTCTAATTCAACTGTAAGTAATAGCATTTAGAAGTTCATCTGTTTATACCTACGTTTAAGATTTAAGGTTTTCATATATTACCATCTACTTTAGTTGCTAATTGAAAGTTCTAGCATATCAGTAACTAGTGCTTGTTTAACAGAAAAAGTAGTGTCAAATTGTTTTAAAATGGTTAGAGAAAAGCTTACGTCGCAAGAACAGAACTATCTTCCACGAAGGAGTTTATTCTGGACGACAAATCGCGGAATAGACACATATAATTAAATCTACAGTGCATGATATTATCCGGAAACGTTAACGCACTGGTCGTGTAGAGTACACCGCATGTCCTGGGCGTTTACTACTAACATCAAGGAAGTGAAAAATTACTATGGACACACAAACCCAAAATCGAAGAATTCGGTAAAAAATGTGAATGCAATACTTTTTGGGTCTTAGTTTTGTATCAGAAGGCATTCCATTATTTGGTACTCGATTACTTAGAGAAATTACAATTCTCTTGTATACAATCGGCTAAATGGATGACAACATTAGAACTTGTACTAATATTTGGGAGATGTGCTGGTTGCTCCACTGATCTTTTGTATACTTCAAAATCATATACGATTCCACTTGCTAAGCAGAAAAGTTTATAACCCCATTTCTTTGGCTTTTTGGGGTTATATTGTTTCAATCTAGAACGACCTTTGAAAGGTATAATTTGTTCGTCTACTGACAAATGTTGTTCTAATGGAATACTCCTTAGGTTGCTTCTAACGCTGTCGATGATCTTCCTAACATTAAGGAGACTATAAGAAGATGCAGCAATTGCAATCTGAGAATTGGCGGAAAAATGGAAGTTTTTCTTTACTTGCTCCGAGCATCTAAGAGGCATTACAGTAGATACTTGTGAAACTCCACATTTGGTATTCGAGTATCTTCGAGTTCCTGGACGAGTAATTAGGGACATGTAGAATATCGTGCTAATAACTTGTTCCAGCTTCAACTTCGATAAGCAAATTTGAACCAACATCTTTTTGGGCGGCATATAGTATAGTCTGTGCAACAATATGTGTGAAAAGATCCTTCTCAAATAGTTTTCTGAAGTACTTCATAGGTAAACGGACCGAAGATTCAGAAGGTAGCTGCCTCTTCCAAACTGGTACATTGCAAGATATTCTATCAGTATTTGTCCAGACTAAGGGAATGTTACCTCTGGCTGTTGATGGTTCTGGTGTTGCTACCTGTAGTCTAGTAGTAGTAGTCGATGCTTCATGTGCAAGAGCAACTTCACACCTCAAGGTGAGAGACATGTCGTCCTCGTCAGAGGAGTCGTTTTGTGTAGCTAGCGCATCATCTTCGTCATCCCCATCATCTGATGTGTTTATCAAAATTTTGTTTTGATAGAAAAACCTTAAGATAAACAAATTCTAGGTTACCTAATTTTGCACTGGGCAACTAAGTTTCGTCGGTAACACTATCATCATCACCTTCACTCTCCTCAGGAAATACAGAAACAGCCACAATCACCTCCTTTCGTTTCCCATAAAATAGCTTAGTATCCATGACTACGGAGATGAAAATTTATATTTATCCGAAAGCACAATGTATAACGGAAAATACATACCAAATCCATTGAGGATATTTGCACCACTGTAACATAGCACGCCTTGGCTGAAACATCCCTTCCTATGATTGGGCCAATGCAGCAACTTGTGATTTGTGCAGATGGGGAAAGTTTAGTATATCGAGGGTTTCATGGAAAAAGGGCGTATTAGCCAGATGTTAATATTTAGAGCATAATGGTTTAAACTTTATCATTGTCACAAAAAGTACACTAGATATAATCGTTATTTGAATTTATCATGTTATTATTGCGGGAAAGAATAAGAACAACTTGTTAATAGTTACGTTTTTCTATTTTTCAAAATTACGTATTTAGTGGTCAATACGCCTTTTGTATCCAATATTCTTACAAACTTTTAACAGTATGAAATGGGCGTATGTTTTATTGGTAACCTTATAATCTATTAGGAGTTATGGTACTATCAAGTTATCTGATCCTTCTGTTGCTTCGTATGCCCTTTATAGTATCAACACGTTGGAAATGTGTTTCTTCAAAATTGTTTTTGAAAAACAGTATTCCAGGTAAATTGACGCCATTTTACTTTTTTCCATTGAAAAGATGTTCCTTCTTCGGTAAAATGAAAATTCGGCATACTGTTATTTTTAAATTATTTGAAATCTAAAAAGTCCGAATATTTTAACGTATAGACATTGTATGGTTCTCCTCGTTTCGTAGCTAATGTGGTGTATAAATCTTCGAATGCTGACTTGCTGCTTCAATTGTTGCATGCATGCTGTCACACTGCATGTGTGTATGCCCTGGCTCTAAAAACTTCAAGTCGATTATTTCAATACCTGTTGTTACTTCTACAGCATATTGAAACATTGCCGCAACTATGCTATTTTTATTCTGACCAGGACATGAATCAGAAAAAAAAGATATATGCGTTACATGAGACGGCAATTGTTGCAAATATTGTAATAAACAGGTGGCAATTTCATTAGCTCCTCTATTGCCTTCTGTTTCTGTCCACAAAAAGCAGTAGCCATTCCTTTTTCCAACGTCGTATATAGTGAAGTTGAAAGATGCCAGCTCTCTTTTATAAAAAGCAGGTTTTGCGAATACTAACGGAGTATAGAGAACAGCTTCTAAATCAAAGTTGGCGGAAATAAAATTTTTGTCTTTAGTTCTAAGGTAATCATTGTTTTTTTCGTTCTCGGACACTTTTTTGCGTCTAATATGTTGTAAATATTCAGTTTCTTTTGCCATTCTTTCTTCTGCTGACTTCGTTTCAAATTCGTGACACCAACACATGTCCTTCTTAGATACATGAAAACCAATGCGCATTTCAATTAACTTTTCCTTATAAGTTGTTTTGCACACAGGTTTCTCATTCTCAAGTGGTATATGAATAACAAATAATTTAACTAACTATCCGCCAACCGCCACTATGCTTTTAAATGAACACTTTTATAGTACACTTTTACAATACGCTGCTCATACGCCCTTTTGATTTTAACACAAAATGGGTCGTATGGCTCATACGCCCCTTCTCCACGTTTTATATGAATCAAGTACTGGTCTTTACGCCGTTTGTTATACGATTTTCGATGTCAATATTGAATGTACACATACGCTCTTCTACTATATCATTTAGAATACAAATATGAGTACTTACGCCTAAAAAAGTCAATTTCATAAAAATTGATCAATACGCCTTTCTTCCATGAAACCCTCGATATGTATACATGTATATAGGAATTAAAAAAAATATGTATATTGCAATATACAATGTGCAACAGAGGGTTAAACAAGGAAGACTTTCCATACTTGCCTAGGGTTGCTTTTGTTATGCCCAAACAGTAGTCTGCAGAAATTGAAGAAACTATGAGCAAAGAAGTCTAACTGCAAATATTGCAGAAAAACATGTCGGACGAACGCTTAATCGGTCACAGGTTCGTGTTTATAGCAGCAGTTTATATGCAGAAACAGTTTAAACTATCTATTTCAAATAAGTACTGTGAATTCAATGGTATGACCGTCGTAAAGTCCAGACATTCAATCCATTGAACTGTTGGGGGAAAAATAGGATAGAAGAATGTGCAAAACCTGTCTTACGTCCACAATAGATTTTGCAAGAACAGTTGACCAATATCCCTCACACAGTTTCGGAAAAACTACTAAATCAAATGACCATTTTTCGTACACAAGGAGGATTATCTGACAAACAGAAAATCTATTTATTATTGCCGTATACAGTGAAACCTGCCTAAGACGGACCCTTTAAAACGGAACCTGTTTAACGCGAAACCGTACTAATAAATGTAGACCAAAAAGTATTGTGAACCTCCGTAAAACGGAATCGGTTTCCACCATAAATAACAGATTTTACATATGTACTTCAAATGACCGGCAACGGTCCTTGGCTTGATTTACGATTAGAAAACAGACCATTTCTGACGGCCACCTATGAAGGAAACACTTTGTCTATTGAAAAATGTATCACACGTGTGGATTACTAGTTAAAACGACTCAATAGGAAGACGGAATACAAAGGGAATACACATAGTTGTGCACACATGTTCGATCTTTTGTCGGACGTTGATAAAGTAACGTTCATACATATATTTATATCAATAAAATCAAATAGGTATGTATGTATAAATGTGTTCCTTTTTCTGCAATATGATCTAGATACTTGCCTATTTTGTCTTAGAACTTTAGCAAATTCGTTAAAATTTTGGAATTTCACGCGTTGGGATGCTTTAGATTGGACGGTTGAATGAAACATTAGAATTTCATATTTTAATACATATGTATAATAACCTGAGTAAAACGGAAACCTGTGTATAAAGGAAAATATTTTGGTCCCAGTCGATTCCGTTTTAAACAGGTTTCACTGTATATTGTTGGAATTCCTTTTGTTTTTGGCTTTGTATCTCACAAATACAGTTAGAAGTTTTAATAGAAAATTCTATCCATGCTACACCGTTATGCAACGGGCTAAAAAGAATTGTCATTCCAAACAAGAATCTTTTAAAATCACCGCTGCTTGCGCTGAACTCAACCTTCAGATTTGTTACACCATATCACTCCTCGTCTTTTAACGGATTTAACAGAACTAGTTCAAAGTTTAGACGTAAAAAAATGCACTACGCTATTATTGGTTCCCAGCAAGCACAATACAAGCAGAAATTTGAAACTACTTTTGATTCGAACCCAAATATTTTCCAAAGTTTGTTAGTTTCATTGAAGCTAACTTGTGGTAATAACAAGGTCATATGGCAAAATCTATTACCTTCTGCACCAAGGTATTGTTGGCCAATTAGGATCAGATTTGTCAAAGAAACAGCTGACATAACCAACGAAGAAATAAATTATGTCAAAATATAATCAATACACTGAATAAAACGAAAGTCTTGCAAAGTGGTAAAACTTTTTTTAACGCACGATGATGCTTACCATGGATGACACAAAAGTGTGTAATGCTGCAACAAACACAAAATTCAGAATGAGGTGCAAGCCGCACTACAGTTCGGTTTATCTATATTACAGGCACGAATAAGATTATTTGAAGGAATACTTCATCTTTCCTATAAATTACCTGTAAAGAAATGGTAACTTAGAACAGAATATGAAAAAGAAGTAGCAAAACAACGTAAAATAGAGATACAGGAAGAACTGAAATCTAAGTTGGGTCTCATCGTGGATGTTCCAAAAGCTGGTTTTGGAAACACTAACGATGGGAACGCTAATAGAAGATTCTTTATGGATCCTAAACTGACAGCTACAATTACAAGAGTAGATGAACAACTAATTTATCGGCTAAAAATAATTTTAGATGTGCGATATGCTACTTTAGCATGCGGTATTGGCACAAATGCTAAAGCGATAGCCATTTTAGCATACAGAGCAAAATCGGCATCATTTTGATAACAACGTATTAGATGAAATTGACCTTAGATGTGTTTTCATATTTTGTGCAGAATTGAAAAAAAACATTCTCGTGCTTTTGCTTGTGGAAAACTTCGGAATGCGGTTAATTCAAAGTCACATGAAATTAATTGCTGGTTTAGAGTTGGCACTAGTTTTTGTAACATATCAAATAGTTTATTCTACATAGATATCTCTGGATTTACGAGGAAGAGGAGCATAAAATGCAACATGTATTCTTCCATATCTTTTGGCCAAAATCACAAATACTTATTAAAACACCTAAATTAGTTGCAATCTTGAATGTTCCATCCATGAAAAATCATCGCAATTTGCTATCATTTCCTAGTTTCACTTTCAAAAATCAATGCTATCTGAAGCCGGTCAACGATTGCCAAGTATAATCTGGTTGCGTTTTCTTCTCACCATTTTGTTTTCACAAAAAAAAAATAAATGCTAATTCTACGACCTTTTCCTAAACATTTCTCTGTAAACGTTTATGTATTGTTATACATTCACAGATATACTATTTAATGCCTTGCGTATTAGATCATGAAACTGCCTCCTTTCCTTAGATACATTACAAATATGTAGTACCAGGAAAACAACAGAATTTAAAAAGTAGCTACAAAAAGAGAACTAAACCTTAGGCCAAAAATAATTATAAATTTAGTTTTCTTACTCAGGGTTCACTTTAAACCTTAATGTTGACGCACGTAAATCTAATATAAAATTTACACATCATAGCATTACTTTTTTCATCATAGGCATCATTAACGTCTACATATGAATCTACATCTGTATTTACTTTATCGATCCGTAAATATTTACACTTTACGTTGAGGAACTCGAATTCAACAGAAAATTTACATTGTGCTCGAAAACCTTTACGTTATAAATACGCAATATTTTAATTTAGTGCTAGTTACGTTATCATCGTTATGAGCTACATACTTAGAACGCGTTTGGAAAATTCTGAAGTTACATAATTCTTTCAGTTAAGTATAATAAATTTATCCTATTTGATGGTTTGTTATGATTGTATAACAATTTAGCACCCACTCGCAAAAGGCAGATGATTGAAGATGGGAACATTCGTTTTGAATAATTTCACATCTAAGAAAGTGCAAGTTTTTCATTAAAGATTACCTTATTCACGAAGCAAGCTTTCAGAAAGCAACAACATGTACGAATACACTAGGATATGTAATTTAGATAATCATCTATTAATCGCATTATATACAAGAGTTTTTCATCCTTTTTCAAGTCGCGACAACTTAGACGGTATTATAAGCTTGAAAATGGCAATACAGATTTCAGGCGATCCATTAAAGTAACGGCTGGAGAAATTAAGCTGAAATACAGATTACCTAGTCAACCTACAGCTGATAATTGCATACAAACTATTTATATAATTTTATAACTTCACCAACATTTTTGATTTTATCCCCGTGGGCTTCTATCTAATGGAAATATGCCTCTAGATGCATGCTTCCTATATAAATGTTGCTATTTACGGTAGATATATCGCAAGAATTGCCTTCCCTAAATGCTGTATACTTAGCTGCCAAAGTGCTTCGCAGTTACAGAATTCATCATCCATAATCTCTGTACCAAATTTGGATAGATGGAGGCCAATTTTGACTTTTAAGATTTCTAGAGTTTGTTTTTCTCGTTGAATTTATAGTTTAACCTTTGGAAACGTCAAAAGAAAGATTCCAATCTAATGAAATGCTTATTGGCTCTCCATTTTGCAATTTGGACTGTATTAGCGTATTATTTAGCAGTACCGTTAGAGCTCATATCAGGGATACCGTGTTATTTGGGACCAGCTAGCTATACGAGCCCTAACAACTATATGTTGGAACAAGCAGTTACTTTGCGAATAAAATACTAGTTTATCGAAATTCTTTTATTCTAATTTTTTTAATTATAAATATGAAATTAGCAACGTTTTTTATGATGTATGGAATTATTTTTACGGTTTAATTATATAGTGTTGATTACTATTTAATTAATTGTTTGATACTCGAAAAATGCTGACAACTAAATATTGGAACATGCACATTTCCTCACGTTTCTTGAGTTTTATCAGCCTGACGCATAGGTGGCTTTGAAATGAAACATACGAGTAAGTGTGTTGTCAACATTCGTCATTTGAGTATTAATAATAATTAAAATAAATAGGTATTGTCAGTTTTATATTAAGAGTAAAATACAATAATGGTACGTGGAAAATCAAAAGTGCGAGAAATTATTATTTATCAGTACCATAAAGGGAAAACAATGCGTGAAATTTCCAGTGAATTGAGTATAGCAACAACTACAGTTTTTAATATAATTAAAAAATATGGTGAAACTGCCAGTACTAATGTTCGCGGTAAAAGTACAGGCCGTTCAAAAGGTGTTTCTCAAAGAAGTGCAAGGCATTTAATTAGGATATGTAAATCGAGAAGAAGAAATACAACTGGGATGAATGTTTCCAGAGAATGCTGTCGCAAATACATCCACAAGAGCTTTCGTGGACCAAGCATGACTGTGACAAAGTGATCTATAGCAACGAAACTAAATTTGATGTCTGTGTGGGAGATTACCGAAAGCGTGTGATTCGGAAAAAAAACAGAAGCATTCCATAAGGAGTGCCTCAAAAGGACTGTAAAGTTTCCACATGACATTATGGTGTGGGGTTGTATGTCGGCCAAAGGGTGGGGAACTTTACACTTTATTGAAAGCAATGTGAACGCAGCCAAATACTAAGATATTCTTGAACATTCGCTTTTACCAAGTGCAGCAAAGTTATATCCATCCGGAGATTTTATCTTTCAACAAGATGGAGCCTCATGCCATACAGCTAAATTTACCAAAGAATGGATAGGAGAACATGACATTCTGGTTTTGTCACATCCCTCTAGCAGCCCGGATCTTAATCCAATAGAGACACTTTGCACAAAATGAAACAGCGCCTAAAAAATAATCCTCAGCGCACTTTACCGCAACTACGTGCTAAATTGCAAGAAATATGGGACAGTTTCACCCCTGAGCTCTGTGAAAGCCTCGTAGATATAATGCCTAATAGAGTTCAGGTTGTTATTCGATCTAAGGACGACGTTACGCCTTATTAATTTTTATTTTAATTCGTTAAAAACCACTTCTGCCAATATTTAGTTGTCAGCATTTTTCGAATATCAAACAATTAATTAAATAGTAATCAACAAAAAATATATAATTAAACCGTAAAAATAATTCCATACCTAATTAAAAAACGTTGCTAATTTTATATTTTTAATTAAAAAAATAGAATAAAAGAATTTCGGTAAACTGGTATTTTATTCGCAGAGTAACTGCTTGTTCCAACATACAGTTGTTAGGGCTCGTATAACATTGCCTCGACGTCTCCAGACTAGTTTCGACTTAAAATTATAACATAAACGCTTTTAAAGCGGCTTGTTGGTGTAGATATAAATGTGTGCTCTCATCAGATAAGCATTATCAGATACAAATATTTTTGGTCTGTAATCCCGAATAGAGGGCGACGAGGAACAATGCTACGGCATTTGCGAATTTAATATCGGCAGTATGAGCTGCAACTTCTAAAGGTCTCTACATGTTGGATTTGTCTACCAGAGATTTGTTGGTCCGTTAGAACTTCACTCATCACGGCTTGAAAGCAATATTCTAAATGGTCATATCTAAGTTTTACAAACATCCTAATTGATGTTTGAGGGGGTTGATAGGTTGCGTTCATGTGAAATATTTATTGAAGTTAAAGAAATTACAAGCTATGTTCGTAAGAAGAATCTACAAGTACATCCCAGCTATTCCATAACTAGAAGATAAATTATTTACATTACCGGCGCCCGAAGACATTACGTCTCCAGATTGATAATAGTGAAAGCTTTAAACGCTTATTTCTTACGGAAAGTGGATGCAGTATATGAAAGCTTTGTTTCGAAATTTGATCAAAAAGTAGGAGAAACTATCGAGCAATTTCATACAGAACTAACGGAACCAGGGAAAGTATGTCGATTTGTTGATCTCGAAGACCAAAAATTAGATCAAATAATAATAATGAAAATGTTTGTAAAAGCATTTGGGGCTACTGAATATCGAGTAACCAAAATAGAAAGAAGAGTTTCAGAGATGCTCAGGGCAATTACACATGCGGGCAAGAGAAGACGTGATAAAGAAATTAAATCAATCAAATCTAATGGACAAATAGCAGAAGTAAAAAAAAACTGCAGAAAACTACATTAACACGTTGACTGCCACATGTGTTTGCAATAGAATCTCCGTCAGACAGCTCGTCCTTCTGTAGGAAGCATGCGCTGCTGGCTCATATCTCTGTTCATATATATGTACAGACGTCGCATGATAAAGGTTTCCAACCTAAAGGCGAAGGCTACCCAATATCACCTCGCTACTCAGCGTGAATAGTATAACTTAAAGTCTTCGCCCTATTTTTTTAATATTGAAAAGAAAAATAATAAAGTCAATTTCTAGTGAATCATATAGCAGCAAAGCGATATTCACACAAATTCGGATAGTAGTAATGGGGAAATGAGATTGTACAGGAACAGAAGCACATATCAGATTCTGATTCGGATACTAACAATTGTAATTTAGTGATAATGAATGTCATGAAGATATTGTTGGTACTTTACGAGAATTGGAGAAAGAAATGTTGATGATACCGAGAAAGCTACAATTTAAAGTGATTGGAATGAATTGAGTGATCTGCAAAAAAACATTTTCTTTTCAAGAGGTAGACGGTCTCACTACAGGATGTCAAATGAATAGTGTTCAAAGAATAAGCAGTATAAAGCTAATATCACAAGAAAGATAAATCAAAAAATTAGCATCATATATTAAAATAACTTTTCCTTTAATCATTACCAAATTTTATTAAATAAGTTTTGTTGAATCTGACATAGACATAAATAGATATTTTTTATTAACTTTTAATGATATGTAAATAAATGCTGATTGTACTGTATGAATGCATTTCTTTACAAAGCAGCTGAATTTCACATCTGGTTTTTTCAGAAATATTCTATTTATAACAAGGTCACACATTTACTACAGATTTTATTCATTTCGACCTGTTTTTTTTTTCGTATGAATCAGGTGTTTTTGTTCTTTTAATTACAGAAACTTTCAATATTAAAGTACAACGACATATTATTACCTAATGATTTGGTAATTAATAATTTAAAAGATCTACCGGATTTAATTTTTCGGGAAGTACATGTGGCCCAAATAAATGATCCCCAATATTCCGACCCTTACATTTAGTGATGTCCTATGTTGGGATGAACTCTGGTGGATAGCTTGTGGGTTTTTATCGACCCTGTGATAAATATTATGGTAATTCAGCACACTACTTTTGTGAGGCAGTATTCATCGATAAACAGGATCACGGATCGAAGATGTGGAAGACGAGTTTCTTTTTGACGAAACCATTCACAAGAGATAATCTGTCGTGAAAATTCATTGTCTGATAGACGTTGGATTTTCTGTACGTAATACGGGTGCAGTAAAAGATTTTATCCTGTTTCTCCGTAGATTAAAACTATGTCCATATACTCAGTATTCGTGGAACTTGCCATAATGTGCACATAAGACAACGAATGCCTGTGAATGATTCAACGTTCTGCCTGTGTTGCCCATCCATTTATGCGAACAACAGGGTCGGACTGAGATTGAAAAATATTATTTTCTCGATACTGCGTGGACATAAAGTATTCATTTTTTGGAATTTAGGTTTCCATGCCATTAGCTTTAACCTCTTTTATCTTCATAGACTATTAAGTAGACACCCTGTATACCTGCATAAGTATAATATGCTTATATTTTTCGTTGATGCATAACTAGAAGCTAACCAATCATGAAGAAATAAGTCAATTTTTATGATTAATGTCGTCGTTGGGATTCGTAAAAGTAAGCCTGTATAGCCAATTAATGGCCCAAAAACAAATTCCAAGTACCCTGTGGCATTATGTCACAAACTAGATTTAAATTATCACAATCGATAATATGTCCTTTGCCTGGTGATTTCGACTTGGAAAAATACTTATCCAATAATTTTAAAGTAACACAAAGCCCATGTTAGAACCGCTATCCGCAAGAATAACAAACCGAAGTCAATCATATTCTTTAGCAATAGCTCTTACAAAATTCAAATATCTTCATCCGTTTCCGAAATATTTGATCTGAGAGTTTTAAGTGGTACACCCTGTACATTTTTTTGTGAACACCAGTATGAATCAGAAAACAAAATATAATACAAACAATAACCAATAAAGCGAGTGGATCGACCAAGTTACATCACAAAAATTTACCTTTGTGATAACAAACATGTTTGAGCGATACCCACACAACGTTAACCAAAATATAAAGCAACAGAGATTTCAAATTCATACACAATATACCAACGATATGTGCTATCAAACTTTCACAGAAGAAATAACATGCATTTGTATGGTGAGATTGATACTACACTATTCCTTGCGAATTTTTCTGATTTTAAGAAAATCATTATTTGTATTTACCAATAGATAGAAAATATAATTTTTCCATTATTTCATACACATACATACGTATTATGAAAAAAGTAAAAAAAAACCGTATTTAATGAAATTTACAAAAAGACTAATTACATGAAATATACAACATTAACCTAATGTAATATTCATCAAAACACCTTTTATTTTTTAAGTGCTCCTTCGATATTAAACGTACCTACATACATTCGTTATTTTGATTATACTTTATCTTCTAATTAGGTACCTGTTTCATCATAATATTGTTGAGTTCAGGTATTCGAGCAATTTTTTCAACAACTTTTACACATTTAAACACATACATTTATCAGACAAAAACATTTTAACAGTATTTATCCCTAGAGCCCAAGATGAGAGAAACTGCGTTAAAACAAGCGATCTAAAAGAGAGAACAATATACTACTTTAACGTTGCCATACGCAAAAGTTAGCTCGCTGTTTTCATTTGATACTTCCCTTCTAAACTTCAGTTTAAAGTATTCGCAATAAATGATGAAATATTAGGGTGTTTGTGAAGTATTCGTGAAACTTTTCAGGATTATCTTTACCCTGTAAAAAATGTATGAAATTCTCTTTCTTCGTATTTATTTCCTACGATTCGTAAAACTGAATATGTTAGTTACTTTCTATAACTCCGCATGAAAAGGACGACAGAGAATAAGTTGCACAAACAGTACCGGTATCAGTTTCATTACAGTCCATTAACGATGTATGACGTTAGATGACAGTTCGTGGATGATATATGTATCTATAAATCAACACAGCATTGTAGTAGATAAGTCAAGCATACGTTGACTAGTAATCATGTTTTAGTTTGCAGGGTAATGTAAAAACACTATAAATGACAGCAAAAATGTATGCAGATGAAAGCATTAAGGTAAAAATATATTTTCTGTGTAATGAATATCCCATCAAAACCACAAACTTGAATTAACTGCAATTCGCTAATAATTCGTCAATAATAATAATAATTATTATTATTATTACTATGTTCTAGTACATAGGACGATGGTGCATCAAATCTTTGTAAATTTGGATGTTGTAAACAAACGGCGAGGGGCCGAGGCACCAGTTATTGTAGGGCTGGATTTGATTAGGGCTGCATAGATAAAGGTCAGCTCCAGAAATACCCGTTGGAAAATATAAACATAACAAAATTGAAAATGAAAAAAAAAGTCACTTAATACTACTAATCTCTAATGAAAAATATACATTTCTGAGTAACTAACAACATTTACCAACCTTATACATTGCTTTTTAATTTTAAAGAAGCACTTATCTGTTGTGTGGTTAGAACGTACGCAGATTGAGCAGCACTGCTGACAGATGTCTCTTGGCTGTTTGTGGTTGAACGATCCTTCAACCGAAGAACGTCCTTTCGTTCCTTGCTGCCCATTCCTTTCCATGCGTGTGCGCACTTTGCATATGTTGGCCAGCGGGTCTCGCAAAATTTCTGTTCAGAGCAACGCTAGCCGTATGATCGAAGGTCACCGTGGGTTCTTCGTTTACGAGCGTCTGCAACATTATACCTGGTTCTATACAACATCTGAATTTGTTTCTTAACGTGGTGTTCAATTAAGCTCCAAATTGATATTTTGCACTTAAACTTTTTGCGTGCTTTCATCACTACTTTCTTTCTTTTTCGTGTCCACAATCTCACGATCCAACATTGAACCACGTTCAATGCTTCGGGTTTGCTTTGCCATAAATCGTCAAGGTTACAGTGTGCGGGACAGTTAACGCACTTAAAATCTGTTGCATGTCTTTCATCATCCGTCCCACAGTCGCACTTGTCATCAATTGGTTGCGCAAGGCCCCATTTGATCAGGTTGTCTTTTACAGTAGCAACATCTGTTCTAATACGGTTTAGCATTTTCCAGGTCGTGAAGTTGAACGAGACGTCACTCGACGGGCTTTCTGACAGATGATAGTTTGTCGGTGGTTCCTCTAGGAGGCTGCTGAGAAATCGACGTCTAGATTTTAGCCTTTGGCCAGACAGGGTATGCGCATTCAGCTGTAGAGCAACATAATGCTCGTGCCTTCATTGTGAGGACTTCAGGTTTAGCGGCCCACTTGCTGTTGTTTAGTTTCCTCAAGATGTTGTTTGTCGCAGCCACCTTTTGCCGAGGTTTTTTACAGTGGTGTGTGTGACTTCAAGGTATACAGGTTTCTCTGTTTGCTCGAGAATGTCTCCCTTCCAAGCGGCATTAAATTTGCGATTGGCTAGTCGTCTGTGAAGGTAGAATGCACTGTGTTTTGGAAGGATTTGGTTTTAAGGAGTTCTCCTCATAGTAAGCAGATATGACGTTTAAAGCGTTCTCTAACCTTGCTTCAACTTCTTCAAAGCTGCTCTCTTGCGCCGTAATGCCCCAGTCATTTGCATATACAAAGTGCTTTGTATCTTCCGTTGGTTGATCGTTGGTATACATAAATGTTAAATAGAATCGGAGCTACCATGCGTTCTCGACCGAGACCGTTTTTTTTTTCTGGTTTCAGCAACGGCATTTTTCCATTCGAGAGTGACGTAGAATTGGCGGTTTTGCTACAGAGATGTTACTATTTTCACCATATAATAATCTCCTGTTACGATTGGTCGATAGCTGTTCGGAGAGTTGGAGTATTTCCCTAGTTATAGAAGGGCGAGTACTTTGATTATTTCCATAGCTTAGGTACATATCTTAACACGTTAATCGCCCAAATGGAACAATTTTTTTTTCTACACGCCCAAGCAGAGTTATGTAATCATTTGATTAATAATATCTAATAATTACAATTGTTTGTTGAATTTTTATTTTATTGCCAAAAAACAGGCCAATATATTATTTTGAAAATAATACCCTCGTTATGGGCTTCGTGGCCAAGACTGGATCGGCGCTCCGAAGGCATACCGGGTGTCAAGATTCGTGCTGTAACGTGTTTAGCTGATGACATAAATATTTGATTTGATTGTTTTGGAGGTTTCAGTCGGTTTTATACATGTAAACGGGAAGTCATAGGTTATACTTTTGTCTTTGTTGTGACAAAATGGCTGGATATTACGAAAGGGAACAAGAAAAGCTTACTAAATTATGGAATGAACTATTGTCGGAAGATGAAGGGCCTGGGGAATATCATTATGGAGATACTAATTCATCTGACGATTACCAACCCACTTCTTCAACAGACAGTGATTGTAGTGACTCTACATATAAAATTGATCCGAAAAAAAGTATAAAAGGTATGTTGGTAATATGCTAGTACTTTACTGTGTTATTTGTGTTACTACTTGAATTATTATTTTCAATTTTTGGATTTCTAAGCTAACTTTTACGTTTGAAAGTTAAAATCGTAATTTTCCTTTTTGAACAATTGCTGGAACGAGTACGGGCTTAGACCTATCTGTAAATTCACCAGAGACTGGTTTTGAAGTTCCTGTCCCACATGCAGATTCAACATCCAAGGAATTAAACCTGTCAGCTGGTACTCAGTTATCTATTGATCAAGCAATAGATAAAGTAATATTGCAGTACTGTGCCTCCGAAAAAGAAAGTGATGAACAGGATCTCGAAAGAGAGCTACAATGGTTCTCTCCTACTGGTGCATATTTGAGCAACTTGGGTCTTGATTTAGAACATGTTGGAATTACTAATGAGATCTTAGAAAACTATATTACCAAAGCTCCTTACGATTTTTTCAAGATTTTTTTGATAACGAGTTGTTAGACCTAATTGTTCTGGAAACCAATAGGTACGCTCAACAATCAAGAAACAAACCCCTACTTGTAAATTCGGGATTACATAGATGGAAAGATACAAATAATCACGAAATCACGACATTTTTTGGCATAGTTTTATATATGGGTTTGAAGAAACTACCAAGAATGACAGACTATTGGTTAAAAAGTCCCTTATATTGCAACAAGATATCTTCTCGTATGTCCAGGAACTGCTTCTTAGAATGCTCCACGTCAACGATAACGAAAAAATCGTTGAAAAAGACCGGTTGGGAAAACTAAGCCCCCTATTGAATATTTTGACAAATACATTCAAAGAAATATATATTCCTGAGCAGTCCGGCTGCATAGATGAAACACTTGTTCCCTTTAGGAGAAGATTGTCTTTCAGACAATATATAAAAAACAAACGATACAAGTTTGGAATCAAACTTTATAAACTGTGCTGCAAAGATGGTTATACTTATGACATAAAAGTTTATTGCGGAAAAGATAAGCAAGTAGACAAGCCTGCCACAATTTCGACTGTGATGTCGCTTATGTGACCACTGTTGGACCAGGGACAAATTTTATATACCGATAACTATTATTCAAGCGTCGCTTTAGCACATGAACTTCAAACTCGAACGACCCACTTGGTAGGTACACTAAGAAGAAATAGGAAAAATAACCCTAAAGACGAAAGATATTCCTCTCCTTCGCGTAAGGATATCAAGCGGTACTGGAAACTGGCCTTCGAAATAATACTTCAGCTGTGGTAAATGCCTATATTGCGTATAAAAATGTTGCAAAGGATAAATTGCCAATTACGGATTTTAGAGAGAAACATGTCCTAAGTTTATTACAAATGGATGACACAGGTGACGCAAAAGAACCAGTAAATGATAATTCAAAGCACGTTATTGAAGAAGTTTTGTCTAAAGACTGTCGAAAATTTGTGTTGTGTTATGAAAAAAAGAGTGCTGAACAGGGTAATAGTCTTTAATAATAATAGTAGTCTTTATTGCATAATGTGTTACAGATACATGATACATATAGCAAAGAAACACAAAATGCATTGGCGTCAAAACAGGCAATGATTACAGACCCTGACAGTTACATATCTAATTGTCTATTAAAATATTCGTTCAGATTGTATGATTCTAAGTCTGTTATGAAGTTCTTTATTTTTTTTTAACTGCTTCCGACCTTATTTGTTTTAAGTTGTAAAAAGGCAGTTCAACTGAAATCTCCTAAAACAAAATTTAGTTGCAACGAATGCAAGAAATATTACTGTTTCTTTTGTTTTTTTGAGTCTCACATTTTGATATAATGTTTCAATAAATAATCATCCGTTTATGTTATAAATGCGTTTTTTTTGCTCATTACAAAATATATTGTTCTAGGAACAAAAATTTTAAAAAATGCCGGGCTCATGCATTTCTAGGTTCCCCCAGGCCCGTACCAATAATAATGCAGGTATGCCAATGTAATCCGAAGCCCAACTGTCGGACCATAGGCTTTAAAGTGAATCCTCGCGGTGAAGCCCAGCGTACAGGTTTCAGAAAGTACATAAAAAAAATTGCTGAAGCCCAATTGGCAGGTTTCATGGCGATTAACATGTTAAAGGTCTCTCGGCAATTGTTAAACAGTTGTAAAAGTCAGTTTTTTGTGCCGCTACTTAAAATATGCAAAGTAAGAAGTCTGCTAAAAGTTAACAAAGGAATATTTCTTTCTATTAAAATATTATTTATTTATAAATAGTTGGTCTAATTACTTGGTCGAATTTTTCAAGGTAACAAGATTCCAACCGAAAGTGGAACTAATTTCTTAGTATATCATACTCATACGATTTCAGCTCATTCGTATCAAGAATGTTACTAATTGTAAGTGTCGACAGGAGCCGTTCGAGATAAACCTCGTCCATCCAACCCTTCACCAGCAAGTATTTTGGTAGCCGAATATTCATTATTTTGACAATATCTTTAAAGTTTACACATCTGCTGGAATATGCTATGGAGTGTGGTACGCATTTTTTATATGTTGAAATCGCTTTTGGTAGTATTATTTTGTTTATTAGGGCAAATTGGAAAAAAAGGTTTTATGCCATACTTGTCAGAAGAACCGTGGTCCCTTGTTATAGAAACAAAAATGACTAAACGACGAAGTGCTAAAGTCAGGTTGGGTGTAAAGTATGAACATCCTAGTCTTTATTACGGCCACTATACAAGAAAACTTATGCTGATCACGAGTGTATTTCTGAATCCAGTTGAAAGCACTTCTGAATCATGTTCTGACCCAACTTACAGATGCAAAAAGTTATTTAAGATTTAAGACAAGACTATGAAGAAATTATTTCAGCTTCACAATTAGATTGAGTAGGATTACAGGACTAGACTGTATACCAATAATGTAGTTGATAGCATTCTTTGTACCACTACTAAAACATTTTAGTGTGAGGTAGCGGATAGTGCACTTCTCATTAGGCCAACGGTACCGGGTTCGAACCTCGCTGTGCCGTTTTTGAATTTAGTTCTCTGCAGTTTTCCAAATTCCTTGGCAAATGCAGGAAGAAAATTGTCGTTTAATAGTGAAATACTTAGTAAGATAAAAGATTGTATACATACGAATAGTTTTAATCAATGAAATTATGACTAAATATCAGTTGCAGTTCAGAAATATTGTATGCGCAGAGCTATGTACACTCATGGAAAGTAAAGATTAGACAGTTTACATATAACAT
>ML218396.1:10780-22129 GCA_004785975.1 Popillia japonica
CTAATTCCGTAATTAAACTGTATTAATCTAAATAATACCTTATTTCGACGCAGAAATATATCAATCAACCATTATTTCGAAAACAATTTAAAAGATATTTCAAAAAGTATGTCAGAACGTGACAGGAACACTGTTAAAGAACAATAAAAGAAACTGAAATATTTCCTCTGGTATGCATTCATTTTAATTGCATAATATCAAAGTCTACAATGCAATAGCTGTTATAACAAATTCGCAAACGTGACGGCAATGTTCGACATACAACATATCTTTTAATTTGCCTTTCACATATCGAATAATTTGAAGTTGTAAATAAAGGATTACGCCAAAGCTGCATCGTACAGCAAAGGAGCAAATACCAACAGTATCAATACTTGCCTCAACTATTTATCTTATGGAGTTATTTGCTTGTGACACTAAAACCGGTTTCGCTCTATCGGAATGTGGCGATCATTTAAAGCATTTCATATTCAAACTCTTACGCACACATTATCATAAGCACATGCGTACGTATGTATGTGTTGAGCAATAACATTTGTTTGCATTAATTACCTAAAACCAATTTCGAATCAAGCTTCAGTATAAATATGTATACTCTCTATACAATAATACCATATTGACTGAAATATATTTCATGAATAAATTATGAAACACGATGTCATGGCTTATATTATTGGATAATATTATGCGACCTAATTCATTTTTGTTGCTTATATAGCAGTTTGGGGTTGGAAACGTGTTATAATTACATTCCTGAATTACCATATTGCATTGCATTTACAGTATATTTTATGAGTACATTCGCATTGGTTATACAATTCACACTCTTTGCTCATTCAATCGGTACTGGTAAATTGCTTGTTCAAATATGTCGTAGCATAACCCAAAAGAACACATGCACAAACTTACAGGATTCTCTTGTGGGATTAATGATTCTACTAGAAACCAATTCTTTTTATTTAGGTTACAACATTCTTCTTCATTTTTTATTGTTCAACTATGTACATATTTTATTAAGTACAAATATTCCTATCAGATCCAAATTAAAAATTGATGTTTAGAACCACCTGTCTAGTATTCCAGAAATTATGATGAATGAAATTATATACTAACAAGAATGAAATTGTACGAGGAGAACCTATTCCTAATTAGAATTGATTATAACACCCAATTACGTATAATAGGTTTATAATAGGATATATGTATATTACGAATCTTACTTGCATATGATTTAATAATAATTTATAGTTAACCTCAAAACTTACATATTGTTTGTGGTATTAGATTTATGATTAAATTATTCAGATAATGCGCAATAAGCAGAACTTCGTACGGTAAATAACAAAAAGTAGAATTACTTAATAGCTTTTACTAGTGAAGCTCATTTCAGGATGAATTTTCTTACCAATGCATTGGCTACAAGGACAAAGTAGGTACTTTTAACATAGCGTTATTCCGTTTGTATTATGACTTCATTCAAAACTATACTTGTATTTTCCAACAGGAAAAAAAATCTAACTAGACTTAAAGGTTTTGCTGAGATTTCGCCAAATCTGCGATTTTGTGAGGTGATTTAGTTAGCGAAAATACCTGCTTTATCTATTGATTCTAGATTTTGTTTGCATTTTGACGTCAACAGCACCTATGAATAAAAAAACCTACGATTAAGAAATATAATCAAAGTAATGTTATCTAAAAATTGGACTACACATTGTATATAGATCAAACTAAACAATATTTAAAAAACGTATCTGTAATCATAAGTTCACAGTATCACATAATATAATAGCTTTGTCAAAGCACTCTAGAGAAATAGGACATAACTTGATTTTAAAAATATTAAGATTAAAAAGAAAAGGAGATAATTATAAAAAAAAATACTAATGTATGAAATATATGTATATCAAACATAAAAACCAAGCGGTCAATTTTAGAACAAATATTTAAACTGTAAGTATCATTCAAGAATCAAATAATATGTCAATAGATTCACGTCCGAATTTTATTCCATTAAGCTTTTTATATTGACAAAAATATAAAAATGATATTAATATTTACTGCTACGATTATATTAAAATTACATTTTAAACATACATATTTTATTCTTCATAAGATTGCAAACATAATCCTAATATCATTTTTTGATAATTTTGTCGACAGACCTGGCTCGTTAAATTCATTTCTTACAAATTAAATATAAATTTATAGTAGGTGTTTTTTTTTCCGGGTCTTGTCGCGTAGGTAACTATTCACTGTCTTGACGTTTCGCTGATTGTGCACAATCAGCGAAACGTCAAGACAGTGAATAGTTACCTACGCGACAAGACCCGAAAAAACATACCTACTATGGATTACGGTCGTGAAAGCCTACACTCAACTATTAAATATAAATTTCTTCCACTGAAGAAGTATTGTTACAAAAACCTAATTTCTTTAGGTTATAGAATAAATTGATTTCCAATCCAATCGTGTTTCACTTGGAAAAAAATGTGGAATTAAAGGAAAAATAATATATCTCTTTACTGGGAACTATTTAGTTTTAAAACTTTTTAAAGAATCTTAAGTTGGAGATATCTGCGCCTACATGTTAATGAAGCTTTGCACATTTCAAGAGCTGTTTGGTGTAAGTAGTAAACAATTTTCTTTTTTTTGGGGGGGAATGCCTGAGCAAACTGGAGGCTCGTCCCCCTCTAATGTTAAAATTGAGTTTCTCGAGAACAATAATACATAGATAGCAATAAAATAGATATAAAATTATTTTTCTTGCAGAATTTTAGCGTATATTATCTTAAAATGTGATTAAATTGTTTTTGGAAAAATGAAATTAGGAAGAATATCCCCAAGCACTCGATTTTTTTATCAGTGTATTTTTAGAAATCGTTTTAACTTTTAACATTTCACGTATTATTCTATCTAAGTGATAGCCCCTGTTGCCCGCGTCATGGCTCGCACTCCTATTTGGCAAAATGTAATCAAGTTTGTTGAGTGTAAAATATGCGGAATTTTCAGAAAGTAATATTATAATTTTTATATTTACGATATATCTTAATCTAATAAATTTTATATAGAATTAAAATTTTAATATTTGACTTTTCGTAGTGCCATCTAGCGGTCATCCTAAATAATTTCCAGATTTTTTAGAATCAATCACTAATACTTTTTCCTGAAACTGTACTGTAAATCATTCATAATTGTAAGATATGGTAAGCTGTCATTTTTATTTGGCCACCAAGTGTATGGCAATAAGAATAAATTAAACATTAATTTTGTTTACTTGCTCAAAGTAGAACACTTCATTTTAGTAAGATCGAATTCACGTAAGAACAAACTAATCAATTACTTAGTTCTGTTATTTATTTATGATTCTGTTTTGGTATGGCTGTAACTAGAATAAATAACTGCTATATTGCATTGATATTTAATGATTTACAAGAAGCACTTACATAACAAATGTCATTAAGTAGCTAATCTTCCGAACTTTTTGGAAGATTTTTACAAATGTAGTACATACAGTACTTGTATATTTTATATTCTACTTCTGAGACACGCTAATATTATTGCTTCCCTTAATGGTTATTGTTCATAAACACACTAGATTAAAAATGAACCTGAGAAGAGTTTCCCTGTAAATTGCAGATACTATGCCAATAGATAAACCCACAATTACTTTACAAACACCATTCCGCTGACACACAGATATTACCAGATAAAAATCATGTGTGCATTTTGTTGCAATCACCAACTGTTCTATGTACATTAACTCAGCTAATAACGTAATCGTTATCGATAATTGCGATCTAACACGTTATTTGTGTTGCTAAATAGGTTCATTATTATTTCGAATAGTTTAACAGGAAAATGTAATAAATATTGCAAGACAATTTTGACCCCTTGAAACGCAGGAAATGTATATCCCACGCGATACTCATTGCGCAACCAGAAATCGCATCCAATTAACGGCGAAAAATTTGCCAGAAGTTATTTCGAATGGCCTGAATATATCTTTAAACTTAAAGCACTTCAAAAAATTTTAGCGGTAAAAAATCTGTTGAACGCAACAACCCACTCTTCATTCAAGAAGCGTACCTCACTGCTCGTTATTTCTGCAGCATAATAAGTGTAATTTGAAGTCTCGTAAAGGAAAATGTTTTTTCCATATTCGAAATTGTATACCTACCTGCCTTTTGAAAATCAATTTAATGTGTTTACGAAGCTGAAGAGAAAGACGATATCCAAGTATAACCTCATCCTGTGCTTTCCGCCCCGGGCAAAATATATTTCGCGAAGAAAATTGTGTTTAAAAGAAGCGGATGCTTATTTACAACCCACGACACATCGTCCGTAGAATTTTTAAATTAAAATTAAAACTGCGTCTCGTGTTGGCAAAATGTTTTTTTTTATTTGATGCGGCAAAAGAAAAATACGACCTATACTTGTCTTTCAATAATATGAATGAATAATTGAAGGAGAAGCCAGCAAAATAAGCACAAATAAAAGCGTTTTCCCCAATGTTAGCAATCGAAAAATCCAATAAAAATCAAGTATATGAAATACGACGATCTTACTCCTATCAAAGGATATATCCCGATATTTAAATATGAGCTTTCGTTTCATCTTATTTCCTTTTTCTATGAAGTACAAAACTCAATATCCTGGAATTGATATCCCACTATACCGTGAAACGCTCAAAGAACCATTGTTCGGATAAATTTGCTCGAATGCCTCTGAGTTTTTTACGGGGTCACAGATTCTGTATTCCCAGTTCACACGTACTGTGATTTATACGAATACAATAAAATTCTTTTATTTATCTCAAGCCGCGTTTTCGAACGAAAGTGTGCCGCGTTAGCAATTCTCTCCTTACGGTTTCAGGCAAAGGCTTTTATTGTTGTGTTCTAAAAGGAGATTTCTTGTATTTGACAATAACGTCAAAATTTTGCCGTGTAACTTATTCTACAAAAAGCTCGATTGATGTCGATATTTTGTACATCTTGTGCCTTACTACTACGTCATTATCAACTTGTGACAATTTAGTAACAACAACAGTATGCAATAAAACGTTCTACTCATCGGACACAACTACTCATTGGTGATACTAAATACATAATTGAATGAATTTCATTTAGATAATTCGATATTAATAATAACAATTAAAAATATGCAATACAATAACTTAAAAGCGGTGGGGAGCTAATAAACAGGAATTAATTGTTGCATTTCCATTAATCAGTTTGTACCGGTCTGGATTTTCATCATTTTCTTATAAATATATTAATATAATTATATAATTATTATAACACACACCTAGTTTTCAATGTAATAAATTAAAAACTGATACATAATGTCAGCTATGTCAAAGGTAAATTCATTGATATTCATAGACAAAAAGGTCAAATAAAACATAAAACTGCCGCTTACTATAAAAACTATAAAAGATAAATTAATATTTAAAATATCCTAATATGTATACATATAGTCGTCGTACATAAATAGATATAAGGTATTACTCTTTAATAGAAGACAGAGATTTGGCGTGATTACGAACTTTTATTAATTAATTAATTATCCATCCTGTATATTGTTTATATTTTTGCGTTAATACTTGTGTTTTTGCTAAAGACATTATGAAACTTAAAATCTAGATAAAATATTTAATGAAGCACATCTCCTAAATTAGATTTACTTTTACAGACATGATTAAATATTTCAAAAACGTATGAAAATCATAACGGAAACTTGCTATTTTACTTAGTTCGTCAGCGAAATAACAAACAATATTAAACGATAATACAATAATAATTGTTAAGAAAAAGCTTGACGTAAACATGCCCTTATTTTTTTGGCAATTATTACCAGGATATTGTCAGTTTACTTCTCGTTATGAAAAATCTTCATTCACTCATTTTGCAAACTGCAGAGTAAATTATAGAAAAGTAAGTGATAGTAAGGGCATCCACGATGCCCGCGCCTCTACTATGAGGGCTTCCAGTTTTGAGTGCAACATATGACATATATTGGTAGTATATACAAAGAATGAAAATAAATAAAATAAAAAAAAAGAATAAAGTAAAATAACAAACTCTAAAGTCGACGTTTCAGTAGGTTCTTCAAGAATAAACTTTTTTGTAAATAAAAATAAGTAAAGTGAATTATCAAAGTATTCGGTACAATTATGTACACTTCTTATCAAGCTGACATACCCTACCGCTCATAATAATGTGGGCACTTTTTATTTCATGCAACAATACTTGCTTGATCAATTTAAACGAACCAATTACAAGCAATACATTAAAGAAAAAACAATAATAAACATAAGAAAACATAAATTAGCAAAAAAACAAACAGTAACAACTGTTCGTCCCACTGAAGCTCAATTTGATTAAGATCTGGACTTTGAGGAGGCTACATCATTATTTTTAATATTCCTTCATTTTCTGCATCACTGAGTTAGTTCCTGCACAATAACGATGTGTTCTTGGGATCGTTAGTAAATTATATACCTACATACATCTTTGTAGAATTCTTACATGAATAAACGTACTTCTTTTATGAGTATTTTATTAATATCTTAAGTATCCCAACTATTGCCCAAAAACATATTTTTATAGGATTCTAAATAAATGGCAGTAACTCACACACTAACCGATTAGAAGAAATCAAAGAAAAATGAATGTTGTGTTAAAGAGTGGAAGATTGTCACATAGGTGCGAATTTCTAAAATAAGCAACTAGGTCAATTAAAACACTATTAATTTCATTGAAGATGAATTTATCAATTTATTGAAAAAAAAAGGTAAAAAAAAAGAAAAAACGGAAAAAAATGTCAATTTTATTCCACTGACAAAGTTGTAACGAAAACCTCATAAATTGTAAAGGTTCTGGAATAAATTTATCTTTAATTTAATGATCTTTAATGTGGAAAATACGATAAGTAGGTACATAAAAGGGCACATAGAAAATCCATATACTTTAATATTTTAGGAAATTTTGAAAATAATGTAATTTTTTCGTGTTGATCAAAATAATAATATACATTACTTGGCATTATTTCAACCAGAATCACTCAGAAAATTTTCAATTTCATGAGCAATTACTAATGATACTCTAAGTAGTTTAGATGTGTTTAAACATCTAACATCTCAGAGTTGTTTTAATCGTCTTCCAAGAAAGTATTGGTATAGTACTAAAAACGTTGTTAGCAACTCATTTGATCCAAGTTAATTATAATTTGAATTTATTTTGTTATTTAATTATAATCGTCTGTAAATATGTATGTATGTATATTATTTATTCTGAAGCTCAATGTACAATTTTAGCGTATGGTACAGACCCTTAAATTAAGTCGATTTGTTTTATCGATCTATTCTATTCGAATATAATTATTAGTTCCAATATAATATGTGCAATTCAAAGAAATGCCGGAGAGAAGGTGCAGTAACTTTGGAAAACAAAAGTTGAAATATAAAAAAAATAATAGAAATATTCATCATTACAGTGAAAATGATGCATCTACAATAATAGATAATGAAATAACTAGTTTTAAAAGTTTAAAAGGAAACAATCAATATTTAGTTGGCTTTTGTTTGAATTTCATAATTATAATAATTGTAATCTATTTGGAACAGATTTTACGAACTTACGCGTATAAGCAAGCGAAATATATATGTACTTCCATTCTTGTAGAATGCATTTCTAGGTCGTTTCTATTGGGATGACTACGCACTTTTGTTTGAAGAATATCCCACAAATTTTCAATTGTGTTAATATCAAGTGACTGAACTGGAGTTTTCATAGTTCTGCGGCAGTTATACAACAACCATTCTTGGATGACACGCTCAGAATACTTTGGGTCGTTGTGGTAAAATCGAAAATCATATGCTATGTCAAGTTTTCTGGTACTAGACGCTAAATTCTGTTTCTGGATATTTAAGTACATAAACCTATCCATATTACCTTTAATAAAATGAAGGTTTCTACACCAACAGCAGAAACACAGCCCCAAATCATTACATGCCTACCTGCATGTTTAATAGCTGGTTTTAAATACATATTGCGGTTTCAGTTTTTAATTTCTTTCCTCCACACATTAACCTTTTAATCTGAGCCGAAAAAATTAAATTTGGTCTCGTCAAAGAATAAAACAGTTTTCTAGAAGTGAAAATCTCGATTTCGATCGTTTAATGCAAACTGCAGGTGACTACATACTTTTATTCATCTGGCTTATGAACGGTTCTTTCCTGGCTATTCGTCCGTGCAAATCGGTACGTCTGATAGTTCTTCGAACAGTTTCTGCTGTTGCTGCTTTTCTTCCAGAACACGTTGCATCTCCAGCGTTAACTTAGGAGGACTTAACAGTGGATTATTTTTAGATTGCCTAGATTAGATTAGATTAGGGATGGCCTTACGGGCCTCTTTCATCGCGACCTTCCCCGTCTATTGTGATCCGCAGTAATCCTAGAAGGCGCCCCCTAACTTTGCCCTCTTTATGAGGCTTAATGTCCTTATTATTATTAAGAGCGGCTCCTGTATGTAGCTCTGTGCTGTGGGATACTCTGTACCTAAAATTAGAAATCTTATCCTTGCCAGGCCTTCGCAGTGGCACAATACATGGACTGGGGTTTCTTCCTCCTCCTTGCAGAATCTGCATATGGCATCTTGCGCTAGGCCTATGTTGTACATTTGCCTATTTAGTGTACAGTGACCTGTCAACAGACTTACTATCATCTTGACGGTTTTCCTGTCTTTATCTAGCAAGTCTCTAGTGAATTCAGGCTTCTGTTCTTTTAGGAACTCCTTTGCCTGTCTTTGCCCAGGTGATCTTAGCCACCATTCGCTGGACTTATTGTGTATCCATTCCTTGATGGAGTTTCTGATTTGTGATTTGGTGGTGCCGAAGGATGCGCCAGGCCCGACGAATTGCCTAGACGAACTTTGTCTGGCCAGATCGTCTGCCGCCTCATTTCCCTAGATTGCGTAACAATCCACCGATCGTCATTTTCGTTAAATATTTTTTTGGACTTATTTTATGTTTGTTCTTCACTCTGTTTTCGCGATTAAATCGATCAATAATATGCTTTATGGTAGATGCTAAGCTATTCAAATTTATAGAAAGAAACTGTCAACGAGAAATACGTTTTTAGCTCGACCTAGCTCCTTCTCATTCCAAAAAATGTTGGAGTATCCCCTGGTAATAATGAAACCCAGCTTACCTATTTTGGAACATTATCGAAATGTTTATAGACCTCCACAGAGGGGCAACGAGTTTTTATTTTGGGATTGAAATTAAAGATAAACAATTGGGCAGCTAAATTACAAGCAATATATCCTGACTAAGCTTTAATACAGCTACGACATTTATTTTTCGCGAATTAACTCGTACTGACTGAATAAACCCGCTGTCTGCATCTCCCGAAATTTAAACGCTAGACCGGTTCATATAAACCAATCCGATTCACAATATATGACTTGCTAAAATGATCTTTACATCATAATATAATTCGGGATATATTTTTCAAAAAATGCGAAAAATTCCAATCAAAATTAATCCGCACACTAATCTGCTTCGATGGCGTAAATTGGTATTCATCATCACAACCCGCTTATATTTATAACCGACACAAAGAACTCGCAAAAAAATCTATATGTAGATTTCCCGTCATAATAACAAGAGCTAGATCCTAAATAACAAATTGGACGCAAGCGAATTCGTTATATCATCGGCATCCATCAATTTAAAAAGCGGCACCAATCCGGACGAACGCTGTGCAATGGTTCGGCGTTACACAATCCGTATACAAAAGGAGGGGAAAAATAAATCACATTCCGATACTTTGTATACGTGTAATATATAAAAACGGGGCCGAATATCAATTACCTATCTTCACGCTCGGTTCGTCGCATAAATTTTCGAGCCCATCGAATAGAGTGAGAGGAATCGAGGGTGTTAAGTTTTAATAAATGCCCGGTTTATACCACACATGTATGTATGTATATACTGGGATGTCGTATTAATTACATTCCGATAGATTGAGGTAATTTATGGTAATACGAGTGACAAACAAATCCAAGAATAAATCCGATCATTCGTTTTCAATCAAAATTTAATTTGAATTGGAGTGAATTTTGTGAGGCATAGTAGATTTATTACGCAATAGAAGTTTTATATTTTAGAACCTGAAACATTATGTAATTACTGTTTGAAGAAAACGATCAAGTAAGAATGGAATAATTGGCCAGAAGAATCATAGGATTTTTTACGATGGCGAACTTCCTACATTAAACAAAATCTTAAAGAAAATAAGGGAAGATCAAAATATACTTCTAATGAGACGCTCAACCTTATATAAATTAATGAAGATGCTTAATTTTAAATAAGTTTGGATACTAATTATTTAAGTGTTTTATTGAATACAGAGTTTGTATTTACAGATCTTATGTATCTTCAATATCGAAATATAGAAATTAGCAAGGCACAATCTATTCTTTAGACGAAACATGACTGAATTAAAGGCACACAATAGCAAATGTGTGGGAAGACGTTAATGTTACAACACGCAGATAAGCATTTACAGATGGTGTAACTACTGGTCTCAAAAATCCTGCCAGTAAAGGAAGACGCCTAATTATATTACATATTGGTTCTAATCGGTTTTGACGATGATGGGTAACTACTATTTGCAGGAAAAAAAAACAGTCGATTACCACGATGAAATAGATGTAAATGTTTTTGAGGAGTGGTTCAATAAAATCTTGAAGAAATTACCTGATAATAGTGTTATTGTAGTGGATAATGCATCTTACCATAGTAGAAAAAGGAAAAAATAGCAATAACTTTAACCCAAAAACGGAAATGGAAGAATGCTTACGTCAAAAACAAATACCGTTTGATCCCCCATGTTGCGGAAATAATAAACCATCACAAAGAAGGTTATACAAGGTATACGCAGTGGACGAAATGGCACAACAGTTTCAAATTAGCTGAAGTGAAAGACCTTTTTTTATCTTTTGTTAACTGCTATTACAAATGTAACCAGAATGTGTAGAACATATGATTAGACTTGCAACGAATAGTATATTCGACCGAATACCGAATATTCTGCGGACTTCATCGCCGAATAGCCGAATATTAGGCAAAAGTATTCGGCTGTCACATGAACGAGAAAAAAGGAGTAGGGGGTGGGAGGGGTAATCACGGACGGCGGGTAATGGCGGACAGGCCAGTTTGGCTGTGTTCGAAAAGGATGGAAAATATTCATAATGTCGCAATCGCGAGTCGAGCACGAATATAGTATCGAACAGTGAGTGGTGAAGTCAGGGTGCGCCCGCTGTACAAGGTATGTTAACTTGATAT
>SMLS01066953.1:0-41305 GCA_004785975.1 Popillia japonica
AAGTATACGTAACAAAATGTCGTCGACACATAAATCGAGAAAACCACCGTTGTTACACCAAGTGAATAAGTTTATTATTAATTTCCCGGATTTAATATACGATGACTCAAAAATTAAATGTTTAGTGTGCAATACATATCTAATGTGTTCGTCAAAAACAGACTGTAAACACGTAAGCAGTACGAAGCACAATAATAACAAAATTAATCGACAACAGTTTATACATTGAAAATATACAATCAAGTTTCTCCAGTTTGTCAGTCTTTGGAAGACGCTTAAAACGGTAAGAAACTCCTCTGTCGTGCACACGATCACTAATTTCATACATTTACAAGATGTAAGTACTATTGTTATTTTTCGTCTGTTTATGCATATTACTGTATTATGTAGTAGAAAAGCAAATGTATATTTAATTATTTCTGATAGAATAAATGTCTCTACTTGTATACTTATATCGGTAACAAGCTCATGTTGCGTCCCTATCCTACCGCTTATTCTAATATATTACGAATTACACTCCCATACCGACGCAGCTGTCTTGCAGGGAAATTGGCCCGCTCTAATTAGTAATAGTATGAATGGTAAAATAATACGAGTTTAATAACTGCTTTCTTACTGCATATAAGTACAATACAATATTGTATCAGATCTATTATAACAATGAAAAGGATAGAAAACGTACATGCAAAAGAAGTAGCTACGGAAAATGGATTGCCAAAAGAACAGAAAGTAAGTAAAACTAGGGTCTGCGTCTATCTCCTTTTATTCGTCAGTCAGAATAAATCCGCACTGGGCCTAGAGCCGTGTATTTATGTATATGTATGCGGCTTTTCCCACTAATTGTAAGCATCGCAATATGAATGCTGCCATAATCTATATAAAACAGACTGGACTCCCTCAAGAGACCTTGCGATGATTGGTCCACTCTATACCGTCTGTGTAGCTTTTTGTAAACATGAAATGTTAGTCAGCTGTAAATTTAGCTAAACTATTAATTTCTGGCTCTTCTTATAAATAATGTAATCCAATAACTTAATATCATAAAATTGTAAATGATTTCTATATAATTGAGACTGGCTGGACAACTTTAATATTTTTTTAAATTTGTTAAAAGATATAGAATGTACATCGAAATACTATATGTAATAATTATGTAAGATATAAAATTCTAAAAGATACGCTACGAAGTCGCAATTACAAGCAGTACATCAGCAAGACGCTTGTATGGCGCCTTTTACAACTACTTAGATTTTGTCTGCCTTCTTCTATACCTTATAAAATTACCGCACCCCAACGATGAAATACGAAAATAAGGTGGAGGCGCCGGATGCGAGACGCATGACATGATGCATTGCGGCGATAAAACGTAGCATATTTCGTTAAAATATACTATATACGTGTCAGAGTTTAATGCACCGTCTAATGACTGATTATGTACTTTACGACGGGAAACCCAGCAATTTAATAGATATGTATAATGTTCATGAATTTTAGAATGTATTCTTGCTGTATTCGCAATGGTAACGCTGCTGTACACCCAAATTAATTTGTTGTTATTTACTGTTTGGAAGAAAATTGAGTATGATGCCAGATTATGTTTTAAAATTTTTTGAAATTTCTTGGAGTATGATTGTAAGGACTGTGGGTTTGTATATCTACTTCGCCGACTGGAAGAATTGCTGGAACATTTCATTATCTTCTCATCAGACACTTCTATGTTGAATGGAAATTTTGTATAGTCTTGGGCAAAGTTTTGCGACTGAAATTGTTGGAAATGTTTACTAAATACTTCAGTCTTTTATCTCTCCTTTCGCGCCACTTACCTGTTCTTTTCCAGAGTAGATAGTCAGTTGACAAGCATGAACTAAAATTTTATAAACAAGCTGCTTATGTTAATATTTGATTTCAGAAATCGATGATTGGAATTCTAGTTATGTACTAAATTTGTATAATATGTTTTATATTTAAGATCATGCACTGTTTTGTTTTCTTGAGATTTAGAAATAGCAACCATGTGGCTTCTTGAATCGATAAGTACCAACAACTTGAAAACATGAAAATTGGAAAAGATTCGGATTTCAACAAAAACGTTACCTTAACAATTTTACAATATCCAACCTACCCAGCGACTACTTCAAATATTGTTCTTTCATTGAAGAAAATTGAAATCGAAATTTAGTTTTTCTTAAATTCTAAATGATATCTTTCAATTTAACCGTTGCTTTAGCTCTTCTAATAATAGAGATACCAACAGCAATCATTGAAATGTCGACATACTGTATATACAAGGCAATATTTTTTATAATATCTATCAATTTGAATCACCTTGGTGTAATAAAAAAATTATGACAATGATTTAAATGGCAATAAAAAAATATAAATCAAAAAAAATTAAATTATGTACCTCGATATTATTTCAGTATTTATATATAGGGGAAGTTTACCTAAAATGGGATACTTAAGGATTGGATCCGGTTTCAAAAATAAGTACAAATACAAAATACCGGATGAATATACCTAACATACTCATAACTTTATTCAAAAAATAAACATATCATATGAAAGTATTAGACATAAAACAAAAAAAAAATATTTGTTGTGCTAGTCAAATTTTCCATTTTAGGAACATATGTATCTAAAACGGGATCAGTAGTGTTTCTAAAATGGGATTGTATTTCCGAAGCACATATCACATATGAAATAACTGGCCTCATTGTCTTACACTCCGCATAAGCTTCGTGGATCCATTTTTGACCACCAGGTTTCCTGCTTTGAAAATCTACTTCACAATAAAAGCACACAGGATGGGATAAATCTCGTTATAGAAGCACATGTCGTATCCCAGTTTATCAATACATTAACATGCAAACAAACAGTGCCTCACGTTTTCCATATAAGAATATAATTTTAAAATGTTATAGATTATGTGGTCGTTTATGTGCTAGCAACTGGTAAAAAACTTGTCGTCGTCATTCTAATGGCCATAAAGCCTAAAAGCTTATGTTTGTAGATCTAAGTTTCTACAAGAAATATGTTAAAAACTCACTTAACGGCGTTGCACCAATTACGAGTTTGGTCAAACTGCTGGAGATTACTCATACACTGGTAGGAAGTACCAAGTGACTATAAATGTTTGTAACAAATATTTACTTTGGCAACACTGAAAAATTGGCTTGCCTGGTTATTCATTGTATATAGGTATAACTTTGTAGATTATGTCATTTGTATCATATGGATGCGTTATGCATGTTTGTTTACTGATACCAGAAGGAAGATTTATAGAAATCGATGGATGAAACAAGTTTTTTGAACGCATATTTTAAACGACTACACAAAAATTATTCAAAGAATATGCTCAATGTGTCGGCCTTCCACTGCTAAAGAACACTGTAGTCGTCGTCATAAATTGTTAAATACATTAGTTAACATTTCAGGTCCTATATTTGCTATTGCCTCCTCAATAGCGTTCCGTTGTTGTAAATTCTGTATTTGATTCCGGTATATTGTGTTTTTCAAATAAGGGAACAAAAAGAAATCTAGCGGCGTAAAATCGGGAAATCTACTTGGCCGCAAATCTACACTAATCAAACGGTCTGGGAAGAATTGGTGTAAATAATTAATTGTTATTTGTGCACTGTGTGCTGTAGATGAATCTTGCTGAAAATAACCACTCGTTAACTCTATGTCGTCTAATTGATTTATAAATGATTCCAAAATAATGGTTTGGTAGCGTTGAGCATTAATCGTTTCTTGAAAGAATATCGGACCAATAATTCTTTGTGGTGACATTGCCACCCAAAAGCCGATGTTAACTGGATGCAATGGCACTTGGATTAAGTTCTGCGGATTCTCTGCCGACCAAGTTCTGAAGTTCTGGGAATTAACATAACCAGACATGTGAAACCAAGCCTCATCCGAATAAAAAGTGATTTTGCTGGTCAATATTATTATGCAGATTGTTATTGTGAAGTTGCTGAACAATTGTAAATTCTTACGGATGTAAAAGTAAATGCTTTTTTAGGATCTTACGAGTGGATTCATAGTAGAGTTCTTTAAAGGGCGTAAGAAAGGTTAAAAGGAAATAATAATAATTGATAATGGGACTTTACCTATTTGTTGAGATAAACGACGTACTGAAATATGAGGATTTCAAAACATCAGGTGTAGCAACAGTGGGACGGCCAGTAGATTTACCTTTAGCCACATTACCGGTGTTCAAAAACCTTTCAACAATTCTTGTAGTGTGTATAGTAAAACTACGGTAATGAACTTGGTCCTCTGGATACATTGCAAAGAATTGCTCAAAAGTTGATTGCAGCGAATATATCCAATTACCGTCATCATTTTGTAAGCCGCTTCGAAAATAAGCCATTACAATACATGTGTTTTGCTCAATAGTAAATACCATTGTTAAAATTAAATTGTGTGGTTTTATTCGTATGACTTTTACTTTGACAAATATGACAAATTTAAATTTAAAAATCAGGTGTACTAACATAAAATTACAGAAGTGCTGCCAACTTAAGTCGAAAATTTGCAATCATTTATAGTCGCGTTGTATTAGGTCAATTACGCAAGAGATGCTACTGTATGTATTGCAAAATAATTAGGGTATGTCGTTTTACCACAGTATCCCATTTTATGTAATGTTCCTCTACATAGATCACATCATTAAATACTATTAAAAACCATATAAAAACACTACCTTAACTTTTTTCTGCTTATAAGCTGTATTCAAACATATAACTGAAAACGTTATACTTTCTTATCCAAATGACATTAAAAAGATATGGGTAAACAATTATATTAATAACGCTCAATTATTTTACATCTGCTCAGTTACAAATCGTTGATTTAATTCATGCATTTGGCTGTAATAAATAAAGTATATAAATGCAGTATATAAATAAAATACATCAATGTACAGTGTGTAAAGTGATAAGGTTACCGATAGAAAAACTATTTTAATATGAGTTTTAAGAGAAAAACTTATTCTTTATAAAAAAAGTTTGCTTCTATCAAAAAGGTGAACTTATATCGAGTTGATTTTAAATATGATTTAAGTCCGAATTTGACATCGGTATCGTGTTACCTGCACTTGACGTTAAACAAAAGGCAATTTTTATTTTGATAAAACTTTTATTGTTTTCTGTTTGTAAGTATAGCAATGAAACTAAAACATTTATTTTATTATTTTCTCCACATCCAGCACAATCTTTAACTTTTTACCGAATTGTTTGTAAACGTTGTTCAACATTTCAAGAATCATTTATATATTCATTCTTATATCAATGTATTTTTGCCATTCGCTAACAATTCTGTTCAAGGATTAGGAAAAAGCTTTAATTTTGTTAAGGTTTTCAATCGAACTCAGTGTTACTCTGTTATATTACTTTATTAACAGACTTCTATTTTACAAGTAACACAAATAACGTAAACTATTACATACGATAACTCAAACAACTTAAACGTGTCTTGAACTAAAAGTGAACTAAGACTGACCATTATTTGGTCGTTCCTTTATTCCACACTCCATATCCATTATTTGTGTACCCCACCATAATGCTTTTTTCACCTCTTGGGTTAAGCTTTCCTCTGCTTAGCTGTTGCGGTATGTGCTTATATGTCAATGATCCAAAAACTCGTAAGTTTCCAAGATTAGGTTTCTTTCCAAGGAATAATTCCGCCGGTGGTTTCTTTTCATTTAGTGCTGCAGTTGGGCTTCTTTATTAATTCAAATTGTAGTACAAAAATCGCTTTCAATACAGCCATGCAGCATTACTTCGTAAGTAAGAGTCGGAACGATCGATCCGGCAACTAACACTGATGACAGTATAGGCCTCTCCCATAAGTAAAAAGTTTTGTATCGTCCCCGTACGGACACGGCATGTAATACAAGACAAAGAATACATTATATGCAGATTCAAGATTCAAATATTAAAAAGTAATGTCCTAGTTACACTTCTCTAGAATGTTAGAAGACTTACAGCCAATAGCATTAAAGTTAAGCAGTTAAAGGTTTCCATATCTCTTAAGAAGCAAAATACCTTCAGGTATGAGTTGACAAAAGACTTACATACATGGAACACACACATCCAGAAAACAACTAACAAGACCACTACTGCCCTAGACAGATGCAGAAGACTGCGTGAGAGAAACTGGGACCTTGCGCCCAAAATGACTGTGACTGTACACAAGGTTAATGGGACCCATGATACCATACGGAGCAGTAGTATGGTGGCCAAAAGTTTAGCAAGCGCGGCCGGCCAAAACACTAAGTGGGGTACACTGACGGGCCTGTCTCTGTTCCACGGGCGCGATGAGATCGATCCCCACCGCGGCATTGGAGACTATCTTAAACATGTCTCCATTATATATCTAAATACAAAGAATGGCTGGATCCGTAGCATACAGACTAATGCGTAAGCAAGCACCGATAAATAAATCGTACAGTGCCGAACATCAAAAACTAATAGACGAACATAAGGAAGCACAGCATATGGGGTTGCCAAGTGATGCCATGGCTCATAAATTCAACCCAATGCCAAATAAGAAGGACTGCGAGGAAGGTCTTCCAGTAAGAGCGAACTCGAATTGGTATACAAACGGTTCCAAAACAGAATACGACATAAGAGCTGGTATGTATATCTAGATGGAAGAAAGCCTAGAAAAGTCGTTCCGATAAGTTTCAGCAAGGACGTACCCGTGTTCCAAGCAGCAATTCATCACTGCATTAGAGAAATAGAAAGATGGACCAAGTTAGGTAAAAAGGTCGCTATTTTCTCGGATAGCCAAGCAACGGTTTACTAGCAGAGACACAGGCTTCACTAGAGACCTGCTGAGTAAAGACAGGAAAACTGTCAAAATAGTAGTAGGTCTTGTAACCGGTCACTGGAGACTGAAGAGATACATATGTGTATAACATAGGCCTAACAGAGGATGCTATCTGCAGATTCTGCTAAGAGGAGGAAGAAATCACAGTCCATGTGCTGTGCCATTGCGATGGCCTGGCGAGGACAAGGTTTCTAGTGGTGGACGTGGAGAAACCGCCAGTGCGTAGCTGCATTAAGAAGCGGCTTTCAAATAAGCCTCATATAGAAAGCAAAGTTAGATGGTGCTTTCTAGGATTAAGGAGGATCACAATAGATCTACAAAGGTCGCGGTGAAAGTGATGTAGGGCCACCCCAATCCTAACCTAACCTAATATAATCTACACTAGCAAGTAAATGTTTCTTGTTTTCTAATTTATTATTTAGGTTAGTTTATATAACAAACCAAATCTACCATAGTTTACGTCGTTAAAATATTTATCAGAACAAGAATTTACGTTTATTCCAAATCTGTTGCGTAGGTTATTTTTAGATAAACTTTGTGTAATATACACTACATTAATAAATCATCTCATTTTATGAGTGTGAGAATTCGCGATTGAAATATCAAACTGGCGATACAAAATTCACATATTAAAAAATAATTAAAATTAAACCGCAAATGCCATGGTAGTATATCGTTATTAATTAATTCATTAGTCAAATTACCTTCTACTGCGCCTCGTAAATGCAAATTAGCATGAAGTATTATATCAATCGTTTCTCGTATCTATGTGTTAGTATACGCTTATTTTCCTTTCCACCACTATACTCTTCTAACTTTCCTATAATTTATTGTTTATATATTACTATTTCATATTACTGATATGGTAATTTAATCCAGCCTTGTTTCACTTTCTGTATTTCTTTTTGTCTTAGTAGGTTAATTGCACGTACTATTACTACTTAACTATTCTACTTGCGTTTTTTGGATGTATTTATTGTATAACATCTCAAAAAACAACTACAAGTGCTCATCTCAACAACTACTCGAAAGGTATTTTACATTTAGCTGTAATAAAGATAAGGCTATTTAACTTTAAACGTAAATATCCAACGTAGCTGATGTTTCTAAAACGTTGGCCATATTCCGCGAGAGCATTATATGCCGCAACTACTCGGAATAAGTGTTTTCTGTATGTCATAACAAGAGCAGTATGTGCACATACTCTGTACATACTATCACTTACCCAGTTATCTGTGTTTATAAATTCAATTGTGTGCAAGATTCACCAACTTCTATGTTAGCAAAACACATTATGACTGGCAGTATTCTAGGTTACTATGCAATAGCTCGCATGAGTTATATATATAATGCACAGCTATTTAAACATAGGAAATAGGAGCTACACATATGAATGTACGATTTGCGATGTCTTTGATACACTTGGGCTTTCGTTACTATTGTTCGTTATTAATATCTGTTTGCGTTATATTAGTTATTGTTTAGTGTAGTAATAATAATTTACTAATCGACTTCGGTTCACAATAGTGTGTCATAAATCGTAGAAACACTGAGTATTACCTTAAATTTAGTATGATTGGCAAATTATCAGTTTCTATTTGGAATCTTTTTTGATCATGCCCAAATAAACAGCTGAAGGGCGCTCATTTAAACTCAGACACATTCATTTGACACAAATCCTGGGCGCAGGTAAGTCGCTGCTGCTAAACCTTCGACAGGTTTTGGGATTTTTACCTAATATGTATAGATAGTAATGGAATTTAACTCAAAAGGAAAAGTTACTTAGAAAACAATTACATGTTTTATTTTTCGAGGATTTGTAGTTATATAGGTGTTACTAATGTATAACTGACAAAATGTTTTTCCTAATCAATGAAAAAAGTTGATAACGTAAATTTATCACCACAAATATACCAAGGAACATTATAAATCAACGTAAAACATCCGCTATTATCGAACTTCAAAGATTCGCAAACCTCAATATACAGTTGAAATTCTATATTACGAACTTGCGAATAACGAATTCCTCTACCAATTTTTGTCCGCAAACGTGGCACTGTAATTGAAATTGTGGGCGAAATTACCTCCCAATAACAAACTTCTGACTTCTATATAGCAAATTTTCAGTAAGATAATAAAATATTTTCTGGGAATTTTTTAGTAGATATTTACATAAAAGACTGTTAGAAAATGGTCCGCAAGGCTAAGCACAACTTGAACAGCACAATCGTTCGTGTACTTCACTAATTCGTTGCATTAAAATCGTTGAGTTGTGTAATGACTGCGAAAATATCGAAAAGAAAATATTTGAATAAAAAACAAAGTGTTAGAAAGCATCAATAAACGTTCTAAGAAAAAAGATGACGCGGAAAAAATGTTGTAGTAGTTTTTCGACAATTAATTGAAAATCGAGATTCCATTTTAAAATCTAGGAATAATGCAGAACCTGACAGAAAACGGGTTAAAATGTAGTTACAGTAGATGGCCAATGAATTAGAAACTCTAGAAAGACGTAATGATTTAATCCAAATAAGACAGAAAAAAGTGTTTGAAGATAATGTACACTATTACTATGCTCCCACATTACACTAAAGGCCGTAGCCGGGTAAGCAGGGGTTGCCGGTCCCCGGCGATTTTTGGATGAACATTAGGGCATATGTTTGACCCCCTAAAAGTCGCTTACAGCCAAATTTCCGGCTAAAAATATTGGACGGTCTTCGAGTAAAAAAATAAAAACCAAAATTTCTTAGAAAATTTTTATTACCCGATTGGGCTGTCCGATCGGAACGTAAAAAAAAAGAAAATATGCACGTTTTTGGACGCTATCAGAAAAAAATATATTCCGGTTTCCGTTGATCACGTGATCAATTTCTTTCTTTTAGTTTTTGTATTTGAATATTTTTTTGACAAAGTAGCCGTTTTGGTACAACCACCAAAATTTTGGTAAATCTTCTCTCACCATTCCCCTATTTTTTTCTAAACGATCGAAGTTGTACGCCATAGTCAAAAAAGAATTCAGCTATGAGTGTCGCGACAATTTTTAGCAAAGGAATTCTTAGAGGTTATTTCTATACTTTTTAATTCTAAATTATTAATTACTAATATACATATGTATTTTTCCACCCTTAACTACATATCTATTTTCCAGATATTTTTCCACTTTTAGGTCAATTCAGACACTATTCGATCAAAACTCAATTTATTCCAGAAACTGGAAACTAGGTTAATTTGTAATTGGTTGTTCTATTTTCTTTTTTTGTACATTTCGATCGGTAAACCCAGTATAATAAAAATTTTCAAAGAAATTTTGGTTTTTATTTTTTTTACTTGAAGACCGTTCAATATTTAGAGCTGGAAATTTGGCTGTAAGAGACTTTTAGGGGGTCAAACATATGCCCTAATTTTCATCCCAAAATGGCCGGGAGGCCACCCATACTTTGCCGGCTACGACCTTTATCAACATCTGTGGTTTCCATCCTTGACTTTTAATACTTCTAGTACTCTAGTACTCGCCGAGGCATGTCTTTAATTGCGGATCATTAAGCCCTATATCCGCAATTCTTTCTTTGAGAATCGCTAAATTGGGAATGTTTGATTGCTTCACATTGGCTTTTAACAGTGCCCAGCAATTCTCGGTCAGATTCAAATCTCCCAAATTCCCACACCAAGGAAGACGAGGAATATTGTGTTATCTGAAGAAGTGACTCAGTGATTTTGCTTTGTGGCAATGCGCACTATCCTGCTTATAGGTATATATACAGTCTGGTGTACTGATATCTTCAATATGGGGCCTAAAATACCATTTAGTACTCTTAAATACCCATCAAAGTTAAGTCAAGTACTGACGAAAGTTTCTAATTCATTGGCCACCTACTGTATGTGTTGGAAGTCGTTCATCAGACAGTTTTAGAATAGTTACATGTCGTTCGTATCACGAATGTTCCACTATTAGGCTTTCTAGTTAAGCAACAAGCTCTGAAGTTCGCTCAATCTCCTGAACATATCAACTTTCAAGCAAGCAGCGATTCGTTCGATGAAGGTACGGTATTGTTGAAAAGAGTTATTAGTGGAGACAGCGTTGATGTTAATGAAGCAGATTGCAATAATTGAAGGAATAAAACATTGAAACGTGTGAAACATTAAAACAGTATGAACCTAGAAACATTTTTAATGCCGACGAAACCGGTGATTTTTTCAAATGTATACCAAACAGAACCATCGGCAGCAAAAAAGGTAAATGTTTCGGTGGAAACAGTCGTTAGAACTATATTGTCATTTCAATAAGAGAGCCTGAATGATGAACAAGATTTTTGAAAATTGAGTATTAGAATTAGGTCAACAGATAAGTATGCAACATAAAAGCTTCAGCCAATGGGACAGGGAAGAATAAAGAATATTAAATTTCATTATCGCAAAAGGATTCCACTAAAAATGATAAATGTAATTGAAGAAGACAACACCATAGTTATTAAGCAAATAATTAACTTGCGAGAATGCATTTCTAAATTGTCAAAAATATGGACCGTAAAGTTAGTAGATCTACTATTCAGCATTGGTTCTCAAAAACAAGCTTAAATTGGTGCAAATTGGGACCAAGAAGCTGAATTGCCGCTTTCCGAAGTATGAACTTCTTGTAGAGTATTAAAAATGTCCGGTAATGTTGATAGCAATATTACAGTAGAAAATTACCTTGGCGTTGAGGCAGATGATGTAATATATCTATACATATTCAAGTGATGATTGCATTCTGAAGATTGTAGCAAGTAACCAGCGAAGTTAAATAGTATCATCCTATGACGTTATCACATACCACCATCGAATTATGGTTCTTTAGTTTTATATCCAAGAGCTTGCCTAACAGTGCACACCTTCTATTGATGCCCTTATCTTCGAACGCTTTCGCCAGAGCCTTCCATGCGGCTTTGGTAGTTTTAGCATTTTGCAGATGTACAAAGCGCTGTGGTTGAACGAGTAATCCAATCTTACATAGAGCCTTTGCGGCTCTTTTTCGTTCGGCTGTTGTAGGTTCGCCTTCCCCTGGAGCCATTTCTGCTAAGTGCCACAATTCCTCATGAATCAAATAGAACTTTACTTGTGTTTTTCACACAGCATAGTCTTCCAGATCTTCCATCCAGTTTTGCTATTGATAGCACGTTGTTGGGTGCCATTTTCTATTTATTAAACAGACAAATTCCAATTTACAGCAGCTTTCCTGGGCCCATAACCTGTTGTTTCTTATAGTTCTGGTATTGAAATAGAATTAAATCATAAATACTTTTCGTTTCTTACGAGACTCTATTCAAACTTATTTGACAACTACAACGTTCTTACTTGACAGACGTAAACACTAACTGAAAAGCAATGTTACTAAACAACATTTAAGGTGTATTTCAAGTATACGACCGATTCTCGCTATGTGCCTTCACAAATCACGCCAGGCTGCATTACGGACTCCAGCCGAAGAAAACCTCATTCACGTCAATAAGAATTGTCATCATTGTCATGTCAACGACCTAGGTATATACAAGTAAATAACATTTTGTAAGTGGTATTTGTTATAATATAACGTTAAACATCCTTCTAATTATTTGCACTATTTGTGTTGTATGTTGACTTACATATGTACTTCACTGGACCCTGTATCCATGCGGAAATTAACACAACACAGAGCTACGCCGTACGATAGCTTGCGATAAATACCGCAGTATAGCAGACGAAATAGGAATAACTATTATACTTTCTGTTGTTGTTACACATTGAGAATAATATTATTAGTAATCTTAATGTGCTAAGCTAAGTATCTAAAATAGTGTAAGCCTTAAGATCCTTTTCATTAAATGTAGTTTGTGCTGATGTAAAAATGTTTTTTATTTCCTACAGTTGCAAATCAAGGAAAGACTATTAAATTAGAAATCAATATAATTGTTTAGGTTCTGGAGTAAGTTTATTGTTAACTCAATTATGTTCCGTTACCCCCAAGTGGAAAACATATCTAGAATTAAAAGGAACTGAGATAGTTTTTATCTGTTGAATTAGTTACTTTAGAGAGAGAATTTAGGCAGCGCCTAATATGCATGTCTCTAGGACTACGTTATCAACAAAGAATGGCGAGCATCTTGTAAAATATGTATATAAATTTTGGCTTAATGAAGGATTGTTCAAGTACGATTTACCTCTCCTCTCTGTGAGCTATTGAAGTTTGGCTTATATACGACTTCTGTTGCATTGATAACGATTAATATTTTGTTTAAACTGTAGCATAATTATCGAACTCATAAGAAGTAGCTGTAGATGAACAGTCTTCATAAATTCATCAGTTAATTCCCAAACCTAATATACGATGGCACTAAAGCTACTTGTTTAGCGCACAAATATATAGAGTCAACTCAAAAAATATTTTACCTACGCAAGTATTTAACATTTTTACACCACAACGATCAAAGATTAGAAAATAGAAATGAAGCCTATTCTAATTATGAATATTTGAGAACTATAGCTGATAGAAATATTGCAATTTACAAAAAGGTGCTACTAGGAGAGTATTTATATTCAACATTATTTTCATTAAAAAGTCATACAGTTGCAAGTAAGTTTGAATAGAGTTGTTAACAACTAGAACGTAATTATGCAAACTAATTTGCTAAAATACACGATACTAAAAAGAAGACAAAACTCATACGATTAAAAAATATGAATTATACTGTAAGCTATGAAATGCCAATCATGGTGGAAGAAGCAAATCGCCATGTATTGATCAATCCTTACAAACAAAATTGTCTGCAATATATACTATTATAAGCTTAATTTTTCTGAAGCTTGGCACTGTATTTAACTGCAACCTAAAAAACATTATCCATTGTAACATTTAACGTTCCTTCACTGTTATTTACATATAAAAGTAAATTTAGAAAATTTACGATGGAGACGGTCTAGCGACCCAACTTTTTACAAATTCCGTATAATGTAACACATTCATTTGTCGTATTTATGATCCCGATATACCGCAACAGCGGTTACTGACTTACTCGAGTAGTTTTTATCTTCTCTTGTTTTCCAGTCGAAGAGCTCCAGTGCCTTGCAGTATGGAAAGAGGGCAATTCGCGATACCTTGTGGGCAAAGTGCATCACAGCCATGCAACATCAAACGAAGACCGCTTCAGATGTTTTGTGTACGAGAAAGCATCGCCTTCGTCCGAAGCAATCGACGGTGTCGACTACAGGGTTGCGCAGAGCGGTGACGCCACCTGTAATGGTCTTTCTAGTGCAACAGAAGGTAGCAGAACTATGACTCTGAAGAAAGGTACTCATATTTTTTGTGGTATAAATAATAAATTGATTCATTTAACTTATTAAGTTAGCTAACATAATATATGTACAGAGTACATAAATTGATACAATATACTCAGTTTTTTATTGCTATGGATTATAAACTATCTTCAGCATATATCTGCATCAAACTATATTTTAAATATCAACCATACGTTATACATTATTATTTTTCAGCATACGGTTATTTTGTGTTAGAATTTATTGACGATATATACACCAATGGAAAAATGTATGGAGCACCCTACACATTGCAGATTTTAAATGTTAGGAAATTAAAAACGAAGGAGCATATATAACTTTATTAACAATTTTAAACATATTCCCTAATATTTTATGACATCTCCTCGTACATTGATTACTGCACGGACTCTTTTGGGCATACTCTCCACAAGTTTCGTGCACAAGTTGACGTCCTTTAGTTCTCTTTTTCATTTACATTTGTAACTGGATACTTTTTGCTTTAGTATTGTCCACACATTTTCTATCAGCGATAAGTCTGGAGAGTAAGGCCTGTTGCAAGGAGCATTATTTTATTGGATAACATAATGGGGGTCATCTTCTTCAAATAATTTTAGTATTGAAGGCTTTAAAACTTCGCGTAACACCACTGGCGATCATACAACCCCAGATCATAACACTGCAACCTTCAAACTTTACTGTAGGGATGACGCACTCCGGGAGAACAGCTTTATTTGACCTACGTCCCACATAAGTGTCTCCACGTGGCCCAGACATCTAAATCAAAAGAGCAAAAAATACAAATTTGAATTAATAATTTAATAAAATGTAAACCTTAATGTACTAAATAAAATCATTTCTTAGGAACATGTTTTTTAATGTACTAAATAAAATCATTTCTTAGGAACATGTTTTTTTGTTATTTGATGATCTAATAAACCATGGTACTTACCTCGATGTTCGATTCCTCATCTCCTTAGTCATATTCTTTAGCCCACTCCAACCGAATTTTCTTATGGCGTTCACTTAATAATGGTTTATGGCAAACTCTTCTTCCGTCCAAATTTGCTGCTATTCGATAATTTCTAACCGTTCTTGGAGTAACTTACTAAGTAATTTTGTGATTTTCCCACAGATCGCCAGCTAGGTCAGTAGATGATTTTGTTCGCTTCCTAAGAGCACTGAAATAAATGCTATCTCTCATGCATTTGTTACCTTTATTTGTTTAGGTTCTGTTTAAAAATAAGTTTCCATACACATTCAATAAACTTAGAATTAGGTATATTTCAGACAATTTTATGGAATTTATTGCAGTATTTTAAAGATATTTCATTTTAATTCAATGGGTGCTCCATTCATTTTTCCATAGGTGTATATGTATGTATATGACGATGAAAAATAGGCAATTCGTGGTTATATACGAAATTATACGAAATAGAATATGAAACTAAAATGAACAGTTAGAGAAATATGCAAAAAGAATTGCTTGCATTTGGTTTACCAGATATTGGAAAAGTGGTACATTTTCAAATATCTTGGCTTTGGCTTCAAATAATAGAATTACTGACTTACTACGAATGAAGACCATCCTAGTTCATCTACAGGAGCTAGGCGTATAGTCTATGACTAAAATTATCTTTAGTGCGCTACATACAATCAGGAACAGCTGTCCCAGACTCCACTGTAACAAGGCCGGATACTTGCTGATTTGATGAGCTTGACAGATTCGGTAGTATATTTTAGAAGCTTAGATTATTTTTCCTGCACGATCAATGTCCTTATTTGAGGTAGCTAATACAGATCTTGAAGATACAAATTATGTTACAATTTTGCATTAATTTGTAACGGGAATAGTTAGTAAAATAATAAGGCAAAATGTCATGTTCCCAGAAAAAAATATTTTGAAATATATCGCAGATATTAGGACTTATTTTTACGACTGTAAAAGCACACTTCATGTAGTACTAGTACTGAATAATCCGTTCTTCTTTATTCCTTACATATCAGCCTTAAGACGTAAAATCGTTGTTAACGAACTTTACAATCCCATTCTTTGGTGTTTTATTCAAAATTTTACAATATTACTTCTATTAAAAGAAAGCAAGAAAACGTTGTTCCACCAATAAGTTATTTATTAAATCCGATTGGTACGTTTGCATTGAATTTTGTGCTATTGCATTGAGTCAATCAATCCATCATCCTGTCGTTAGTTCGTGCAGTCATCGACCACCGCCATCGTCAGCAAGTTTCATCCAGTTTCAATCAATCGCGGTAGCTGTCAACGGCATATATGAACACTGTCGCTAAATATCGCAGCTTTGTCGATCAGAAATTGCCCGTCGTAACTAGACACAGAAAAGAAAGTGTTGCAAATACACAATCATAGAAGGAGGGACGTGTACAATGATATAAAATGCAGACTAAGGGATTGCAATGAAACAGTTTACGAGTTTCATTTTATAGATAGTGCGCATTTGTAATGTGTCGAGATGTTGAATAGTGTCAGACGGCGGTCATTACCTTCGTTACATCCCTCTGGTCATCGTCCGTATATAGATACATCAAAGGCCGAAGACATTGTCGAACAAAACCATAAGACGATCGTTTCCGGGTAACTTGAAGGGCTATACTCTCAGACTTTGATAAATAGAGAACATCAGAGCCAAGCCTCCGTGCCCTCTAAGCGAGTACCTACCACGAAATTTGAAACCTATAATTAAATTCATAGACTAATCATTTACTTATATTCAAAATACTTAGATAAAATATGTTTCAATAATTATTACATTATCTATAACAATGTTTACTCGATTTCATACAACTCCAATGCTTGCATAAGAAATACTATATCTAATATAGAACAAATGTAAATGAGTTATGGTTAGTTGAAACAAAAAATTTTAAACCACAAAAAAACATATTATTTCTCGTACAACAGGAGCAAATGAAAGTGACCATGTCAATTTTGCGTTTCAGACAGGCATTATTTTGTCATATATACAGGGTGATCCAACTTAAAGGTTCACCATTGGTATCTCCGTTATTATAGGAGCCACGTGATTGGTTAAATTAGGAAATATGTAGTATTTTTACGCTGATTACGATGGTGAAAACAGAAAAAAGATCGAACATGTAGGTAACGAATTATTTTTCTAATGGAACGCCGGATATATTGTTATGCCAATCGATTGTACAATCACTTGGTTAACAAGAATGTTCATATGACTTTGTTCGAAAAAGTTAAAAATAACTGAGATAATTAAAAAGTAAGGGGCAGTCAAGATGGACGAACAAGCAAAAAGTAAAAAAAAATGTCTACAGTAGATGCTCAAAAACATCACCTCCATATTTTTGTGACCTTTTTAAGATACTTTGTGTAGCTTTGATAACAACTCTGACGTCAATAGAATTAATAATTGTGTGGATACCGTTTTGTAGATCATCTACAGTATTGAATCGTGTTTTATAGGTTTCACTTTTTACATACATATCCCCAAAAATAAAAGTCCAGAGGCGTTATACCTATCTGGAAAACGAGGGGGAAAGGGAACAGGACCATATGTGGCTATCCAGTTATCTCCAAACAGTTGCTGCAGAATCTTGGAACTTCTTGATGCTCATGAGGAGATGTTCCATCCTGCTGAAAATGAACATCTAATCGACTCTCCAAATCCAAAGTTTTTGTAATAACGGTTCTAGAAATTGAGTGTAAAGTCCTCCTGCGAGCGAACAGTGAAACAGCAAACATTTACACTAGAACGTCTCTGTGGACTAAGCTGGCGCACCAGTAAAAGATTTTCTGTAGCCCAATAATGATCATTCTTTGTATTACACATTACGCGATTGGAAAAATTTGCCTCGTTGCTCCACAATATTTCTCGTGAAAAGTTTGGGTCTTCAATACATTTGTCAATAAACCTTCTATAAAACTGAAGCTTTCTATCTGCATCACCGTCTTCTAACGTTTGGACACGTTGATGTTTACATATACGTTTCTTGAGAATTCTTTGAATAGTAGTATAACCAATGCCGGTTTCTGTAGATAACTGTCTTATCGAATTTTGAGGATGTACTTCAAAATACGTTAACACGGTAACTTCTGTTTCTTGGGAAATAATAGCGGCTCCCTTTGTCCTTTTTTAGCAAAAACGTTATCCTTGTTTCTAAATTGTCGATACAGTCTTAATAAGTAAATAGTGGTTAGGCACTTGACACCCAGGAAATAATTCACTGTATCGTTCAACCGCTTTTTGTAATTCTTTTAACACATTAAATATGTATGCTTCTAGCATGTCACACTTTTCAATGTGTGAAAAAGGCATTTCGAAAACATTTTACAGTAGTCGCATTCTTTTTGCCGTCAGGCTTAGCTCACTTCACTTTTGCGAGTTTAGATGCGAGCTACTCACTACGAAATTGGTTAGCCAGCTGGTTTCACCATTCATAGTAAGTAACTCGCATCTTAACTCGCAAAAGTGAAGTGAGCTAAGCCTGACGACAAAAAGAACGCCACTAGTAAATTGCAAGTAACACACTGTATTTTTTACACACACAGTCTGACTTATTTGCACAATAACTATGACATGAAACTGTCACTTCTACGGTAAACGAGGGCTAAACTGTCTTACTGCTTCCCGAGCCGCCTTAATATTTCACTAATACTTTTTGCTTCTATTTCCTTTGAAAATAAATTTTGTTCGTCCAACTTGACTACAGTTATTTTTTAATTATCTCGGATATTTTCAACTTTTTCAAACAAAGTCATATGAATATTCTTGTTAAGCAAGTGATTTCACATCGATTGGCGTAACAATATACAGGGCGTTGCATTAGAAAAACATACGGTTTTTGAAATAACTCGTTACCTACATATTCGATCGTTTTTCTGTTTTAATCATCGTAATCAGCACAAAAATACTATGTCTTTCCTAATTTAATCGAACACGTGGCTCCTATAATAACGGAGATACCAACGGTGCACTTTTAATTTGGAGCAGTCTGTATACATATACTGGTATATATACATACAAATAGTATGTAGTACTAGCATATAGACTAACTTACAGTACTGTGAATAATTGTAGGTTACTTGTTATTCTTCTATATATTTAGATAGTACTTAGTAGTACGAAATACGTACGTATATTTTTAGATGATAATTTCTTACAGCAGATATACTTTAGAAACGCTTTACTAACTTTTGAATACAATACAATTAAAAGAAGCCAATTTCTCAAAAAAAAATGTATAGGTAGTGTAAACAATTATAATATCTTAATAAAAGTATTTTTCTTTGGTCATTTAGTAAGAGTTACTTGTACCGTTATTGTTAATAACTTCCAGTAGCCTCTATGGGCATACTTTCAATTAATTTATTCAGCACATCATCTGTAAGGTTTTTACAAGCTTTTATAATTCGGCGTCTTAATTCTGCCTTCATGTCATCGTCTACGGCTGTGGTGGTAAAAGATAACATATGTTTCTCTGAAATATCCTGGTATTTTTGGGCATTTATTCACACATCCAAAAAAACTGTCTCACTTGATATCTTACTTAAATGCCGTCAATACCAGAATACCACCACCTCCCAAAGCACGACGAGACAAAACTTTTTGCTCTTCGTAGATCGTGCCAGTAGCAATTGCATCCATCAGCCCCACCTCAATTAAATTTCCTTTCATCATTGAAAATTACATGATCAAAGAATTTTCCGGAATAAACATACTTTTTTTGCAAAACTAAATTTATCTTTAATGTCACACTTTTGTAATGGGTTTTTTTTTGCATTTTGAAGTATTTGTGTCGACCTCCTGCGGTATTCATTTCCTTACAAGACTAGAATTACACTTTTTATCAGAGAACCTGCGATGGTCTTCCTGGCTATTTCTCGCGTAGTTTTCAAAACTCATTCGAGCGATGTAGTCTATGGCCAATTTCAATTTGCAATTCCACGATTACTTGAGTTACGATATTGTACGCTCTCTCTAGAGAACTAACAATTCTTTTCTACGTAACATAATACACAACTTAAAAATTATTTTGTTGTAATACAAATGAACCAGACTGATCAAAAGCAATGGTTCGTTGTGTTTCTCTGAATTCAAACTGCATACAGTGAAGCAAACACCGAATAACCCATACTTTTTCACAAGTTATTCCAAGAAATTTGGTGAGACAGTGCTCTGTGTATTTGTTATTGCAGTTCACGTGCCCACCTGAATATAAATAATTCTTAGAAACGAATCTACAAATACCTATCCATAAATATTCTCTTTAAGTTTACTTTTGCTATGATAACAAGATAATATAACTAATAACCTATAATTATTCTGTATATTGAGTATTAACCACAAAATGCCGACATTTGAAAACTACTATGTATGTAGATTACAATCAATAAAAACTGAAATTCCGGTATATCAACAGAAGTAAGTATTAACTTTTATTTGCTCCCGATATTACGAAGCGAAATTTAACTTACAGCTGAGAATATTCATTTGAGGTAAAATTAGTTTCTCAATGAAAGTAGGGCATTTTTTATCAGTAATCAATACTTGAACAATACATTGCTGCAAGGGAAAAATAAAGAGATGCGATAAGCAAGAAGCAGCATTAGTTTGTTGCTATATTCACACAACATATACATGACTGTAAATTTTTGCACTCCTTTGTTTAAGCAAGCGCAATACATACTAATTATAATTAGTATGTATTGCGCTTGCTACTATTACTATTTTTCTTTTCTGCTATAAAAATGTACTACTACTGTAATATATTATTCCCTCTAAAATAAATTGAATTGAATAAAATGCGAACTTAAATAACAGATTCATTGCCAGCTAGAGAACGTGTACTACACATATTGCTGCATACATACTAAACATTTGCCCAAAAATAATAGCAATTATTGAAATGGTTGGCAAAATCGCAAATGTAAAAATACACTCATGAATGTTTTATCATCAAATGTTGATTGTGGTGTCTATCAAAAAAACAATTGCGTGATATTGAGACTCTTGGAAAATCACCTTGCAAGAGCGACTGTTTCCTAATTATAATAAATTGCTATACCATAAGATGCACATAGAGTAATTAAATCTATTCACTAACAATTTTCAAAATCGCAGCAGTTCAAGAACTACCGATTGAAGGGTAATTGACATCATCCTTCTAAATGGTAAAATACATTTTTATTTTTATTTTCGAAAACTGTGTTATTTTACTGGTATCCCTCTCTACCGAAGTGTAGACATTTTTAGACTTTTTCGAAATTGTTGAATTTACGCCATACTGCATAAATTTATATACCGTCACATTTTTTAACACCGATGAAATTGAGATTATGGTTAGAAAAGAATTTGACGTAACTGCTGCAGTTTTTGAATGAATGCATTGTGCGTAGTCTATTGAAGATTTAGTCGATTATAAAATTTTCTTAATAGCAAGCCCTATGAAACCAGCAAACGTTTTTATTCTGTCACCATAATATTCTATGGTTTGGTTGTTACCATCAAAATAAAAAATGAAAATTATTCTTATATGGATATTTTACATTTGTTTTATATTTATGGGGAATGCAGGAAAATTGTTCACTGAACTTGCCGTGTTGAAGGAGAGATATCCTACTTTGGCGGCAATGACAGAAATTTTAACGCACATGTACACTTTGTCAATAATTTATATACTAGGATGTTGTTTACTTGTTCTTTATTTTTCAAGGTATACAACGAAAATTTTATTAATGCCACCCGTATAAAGATGCAGCCGTTTGATCTTTTCTGTCAGCATTTAACTGACGCTTCATTAGAAAAAATTAATCTTAGTTACCAAAATATGAAATCAACATGACTAGAAACAAAATTAAATTGTTTTTATTATTTTCAGCACCAACATTGAGCAAATGCCGATTTCCAATGTGGATATCAAACAACAACCATTGGCATACATTAGATTATTCCTTTACCTATAGTTTTCACCATAAAAATTCTACATTAAGAATAACAAATACCTCTTCATTAGAAATGAAGATTGTTTGTGCTCAATTAAAACATTCAACGAGAGATGAAAGTTTTGCCATCTTTCTTACACATTTTACAACAGGCTGGTAAGTTTAATATGCAAAATTGTAAAAATAAGTAAAGATTTAACTTCATTTTACACTTTTCTTTCGAAAACATAAAAGAACACTATTTTATCTAATTTTATGTTTTATGTAAAATTGCTTTAGAAGTATTAAATATACTTCACATTTCAAAGCAATTGATGCTTATCGGTTTGTTTCTAAAATTGCAGTTTCAGCGGATATAGTTGCATGTCCTTCTACAGAAGAGATAGTCATGTTATGGAAATACAAATTGGTAGCCATACTAAACGACAAGAAGACGCTTGCACGCCTCTGTACTTCAATAGAACTAGTTTGCCATTTACCACTCTCGTTAGTAAGTACCTATATTATAAATGTTTAGTACCTATAAATAATATCCAAACAATGCAACTGATAACCATATGAGAATAGCACGCAATAACTAATAGTGAACAATTATATAATTCATTCAAACTGCAGTGATAGAATTGTTACAGATACATATTAACACGTATTGATAACCAATAGAAAATAAGAAACCTACATATTAGATGTCGCATTGTTTCAACAATAAAATTGAAGGTAGCGGTGGAGTTATTTGTAACTTTTATATTGGTAAATAATTTTAGAGTATGCATTGTGGTGTACTGTACACGTATAGAAAATGTCACTTTCCTATTTCACAGTAGTGGTACACCCGGTTTAGCGACAAGAGCATTGAACTTTTTTTCGTGAGAAACAGATTACAATGACTAATGATGAATTCATTCAAAAAATTTTGGATGGTCGAATTGCAAAATAAAAACTATTTTTTGCAGCGAAGTATAATTACATAAATATATGTATGTATATCTATATTATTGTTATACAATACATAAACAGTGAAAATAATAGGTTGAAACATGCACGTATGCAGTAAATAGTATTGTAAATGAATAAACATACAGACTATCTCGTTTTGATTGTCAGTTTAACATGTAAGAACACTTTTTTCTATACTTTTCTGTGTCTTCACTAAGAATAGCGTTCCTTATGGAATGGTTTACGATTTTACATACTGTATTGATCATTATACAAGCATATACTTGACCAGACAATTTTTACCATGCACGTTTTGTATCTCTCGAAATAATATTAATAATGTTTTTGAAACATAGCGGTAAATACAATCTGAAATATATTGCGCATAAAAAATGAAGGAATAATTGTAGCTTATTTGATTTTTCTAGTTATAACTTATATAATATAAATTATTATATTATATGATTATAGAACATTTGTTCATAAATGTTGGAGATCACGGTCAAATTAAAGGTGCGAAATTAGAAACTTAAGTTAAGATAAATAAGTTCTTCTATACATACTTAGTTGTTGTCATATTGTTTATATCACGTCTATTTTCGCCTAAAATTTATATTGTTTCTTGTTTGCCGTTGTTTAGGTTTTGGGATAACAACAAGACGCACCCAGAACCGTTATGACCGTTATCCACAAATTACAATATCAGTATCTACTTAGCGAATGTAAAACAAAAGCAAAAAGAATATTAATAGAAATATATAAAATAACATAGTCGTTTATTTGATTATGTCAAACAGCGTAGAGCATAATGTGAATAATAATAAATCAACTAACTAAGGAATAAAAAACAAAATAAAACGGTTCTTTCAAAATAAGCTAAAGTTATATAAATGTTAAATAAGATTAATTATAATGAGAAGGAGCAATCAGAGTAAGTTTCAACCACTTTTTAAAGGAGAACAACAAAGTGTTACATCCATATAATAGCGAATTTTTGAACGAGTTGGTTTTAAAGACAGGTAGTCTGAATGGCGGTACTGAACGGACGGCATAAGAAGGACTGTTATGTTGACGCTTATGAGTGAAACCAAATCGGAACACTCAATGAAATTATTGCAAATCTTGAATAAAAATGTAATATCAGTACGAATGCGGCACTCAATAAAGAGCATATTAAATTCTAATAGGGATTGATTATAACTGTATGTAGGCAGATAAATCTGGCTGTCACAAATTTAATAAACTTCATCTGAAAATATTCTATTATATTAATATAAAGGCTATATTGGTCTATGTATATTATAACTTTTAAAGAATAAGATTTTACTGTATCTATGGAAAACACGAAAACTCAAGATTTAGCACGAGAATGGCTTTGAGAACTGAGCCCTCTCAAATGAAGGCATATCACAATTTGATAAAAAAAATTGGAAGAACAGGGTCTGTAACTAACCTATGAAGATCGCGAAGACCAAGAATTAGTGGTGTCCAAGTTGCAGAGGTTCTTCATGAAAATCGGTACATAGCAGTAATGCAAATGCGAAATTCAAGCCATTGCAGGTGCCGTATACCACGATTTGGAAAATTTTAGGCAAAATTCTAAAAATGTAGGTATCCATATAACCTGAAAATGCTGTTTGAATTAAAAGAGGCAGATTTGACTACTAGGTACGATTTTTCTTTGGGAGTAATAGCTATGATGGGAATCGAAACCTGAATGGTCACGGAATTGAAAACCACATTTTGATCCAGGATGGAGCACCTCCGCACATTTCCCGACTAGTCAAAGAATTGTCAATCAACGTTTTGCAAAATCGTTTGTGGCCACCAAAATCTCCTGATTTTACCCAGTTAACTATATAAAAAGTTTAATGTTTCGAAGGCCAATAACGCTACAAGACTTAAAAGACAATATTACGGAGCAAATTAGTGCAATTAAAGCAGAAATGTTACGGAATGCTGTGTACAATTTGAAGAACATGTTGGTAATCTTTCATCAACAGAATGTAGGCCGTAACTGGTTTTGACCATACTAAATCCTATTCCTTCAGCAATTAGGTTTCGTTTATTTTTCTTGTGAACTTAATTTGTTGAAGTTATAATAATTAAAAATGTATAACTTAATTTATGATAATATAATAATAATATGTATTTTGGTTCTTTGGATCAATACAATTGATATCAGACAAGTCAAAATAATACAAGTCTATAAAAAGTAAAAATAAAAACGTAAAGATAAAATTAGTGTATATATAAAATAATATAAATAAAATCAAGAATATTAAAAAGTGCAAAATGAAATCGACAAAAATAACAAGAAATAATCCCACATATTATACGTAAATATAAAAATATTTCTAACTACATAAGTCTGGTATCCATGTTAGACATCCAAATTTCTGCAATGACAAAAAAATATTTTGCCGAACCGTTTGTAATATGTACATATATACTTACTCTATTTTTCTGAACTGTGTAATTCATAATTTTGTAATACTAAATAACCCTTAACTAGAACTAACGAATTTTCGTAATAAATTTTCCGTATATACCTATGTATATTGTGATGATTTGTGATGAATAACAATTTTTGTAAAACCATAATCACTTTGTCAGCTTATGCAATTCGTTCACTTCAATAGGGTTCCGTTTTCGTCTTGTTTTTCTTTTGACCTTCAGGTCAAATAATCCCAGCTAAGTACATTTCCATTAGAAAAAATATACGTTTGCTAATATCACTTGATATTCTGTTAGGATAGGCACATTTGTTATTTTGCCCGACCATTTAACAACTTTTGCAATACTCTTTCGACAATATTTTCTCTTATTGATACATTGTTTCTCGTGCTTTTTAATAGTGCATGTACTTCCATACATACATAGTTCGTAATTCTGTAAAACGTTTGCTCTCTATCTTTCTACATTTGTGGAATTCTTGCCAGAAACGAATGCAAATCCTGCTACAACATCTGCAATTTTAATATTCGAAAGATATGTATATCTACATATTCCAATTTAGTAAAATATTAGTCATAAGGCAATTTGCTGCTTTGTTATCGCCTTAACAATGTTATAATAGAAAGATGTATGGTTGAAGCAGCAGAACATTATGTTCCCAGTTTATTATTGTACGAACTATGTAACCGTTTTCGTTCTGAATTTAGTTGCACCAGCCTGGGCGACTATTTAAATAAATCCTGATTAAAACTAATTCATTATTGCTCATATTATAAACAAACAAAACAAATAACTATGTACAGGAATACCCCGCATAGTGCGGCCCCAAATAGTGCGTACTTCGCAATAGTACTGTTAGGTATATGCAACTATACCTCGTAATAGTACGGCCTTCATTCGCAATAGTACTGTTTTCATTTCACAGAATCGCTATCGGGACTTTCCCGTTCTATGCTTCTTCTATGTAATGTAATACGCTTTTCTCGTATAGTGCGGATTCGTATAGTACGGCGTTTTCATCGGACCAACTAACAGTACTAAGGGGATATTCCTGTATATCAATCACATGGTGCTATATTTACAGACTCTATAGCAAGTCTTCATTTCTATAAATGTTTGAAATGCCATTGTAGTTTAAAATGCTACGTTAGCAGAAATCCGTACTACTGGTACACAATAGCTAATATCTGGCTAATACTACTTATAATTGCCACAATAATCAGTACATCAACACTATGGTAAAATTCGAAGCAAAGCCATTTTGATAGAACGGAATTATGTGAATTAATTATTAAGCGTACATTATGAAAATGTTAGGATTGAACTATTATTTGGTTTAATTATGCGAATTAATTATTAACATTACATTATCAAGATGTTCGGACTGAACTATTATCTGGTTTAATATTACATGGCTGAATATGAATCGTCCCTGAATGCTTTCAAATAGCGGCTATTGTTTTTGATACGATTATATGTAAGATATGGCTACTCAAAAGTAACTTAAGATATTAACAATTACGGTTGGAAGTCTGGCTTTGTATATTTACAAAATCTATAAATTAGTAGGTGTTGGTACGATTTAAACGCATCCCACTACTGCCACCTTCGACGGCCAATCCAAACGCCTTCACGAATATGGCGCGAGATTTGGATTACTGGCGTGGATGGGGAGGATTTGAAATTACTGGGGTATTTAACGCTGGTTTTGAAACCAGCTTTACGGTACTGAGAAAAAGATATTGATTGATTACACGCTAAATATAGGTTGCTTATGGTAAACTATATTACATAGAGAATTGTTTAAAATGCATGTGTGCGCGTTAATGCGTTACTTCTTATGGAAAAGTATGAATTTTGGCTGATACATACAGGGTTTGCACTGCATCTTATGGAAATTAGGCATAAATTAGAAGTGATGAGGCCTAATTATTTATAGCGTGCCCGCTGCGGTAGGTGTAACCCTTATGATATTAAACACTTAAGTAGCATCAGTTTATGCAGGATGCACAGATACAGGTATGCTCGTTTCAAAACGAAATATCGTCAAAGCCGCACATGACGTTAGTACGAGGCAAATTACATTTGAATATTATATATAAAGTCACCATTCATAACTAAGTGCCAGTCATAGATTGCTTGTTTCAATCAGTACAAATTATAATTATATTAGGAGTATTATATATTGTATTTATTATTGTCTTCCTTATTAAACCTCCCATATTATTTAATAATAAAATATCCGGCGAGTAGAAAAAAATAATAGACTATACCTATCTTGTTTTTTTTAATCGGACCAAATGATAAAATCCGCGTCACATTAGGCAAATTAAACTGACTGTTATTTTGGCGGTAAATTTAAATGATGAATTACAATGAAATCAAGTACCTACTTATTTATATTTGGATATTTAAATAAATTTCACATATACAACACATTTATAAAATAATAAGTACACAATAATTTTAACATGTATTTTATTATTTGCATTATATTTGTAGTAGCAGTATATCGTAGGATTAAATTTGTATTTTGGAAATTTAAAATTGATGTTACATACTATTATAAATTACAATCGAAAGAAGCACTAGCTGGTCCACCAAACTACATATCGACAAAAACAGGTGTAACTTAATCTTTCAATAATGATATACATATACATAATTGTAGTTTTTCACCAGGAGCACTATCACTGTCGATACTAAAATCACTATCACACTGCTGTTATCATTTTCATTCATTACATGTTCCACATATAATGCCCACGTTTCTGAGGTGACATTTCTAATTGCAGTTAACAAAAGTTCTTTCACATCGGCTAATTTGAAGCTTTTACTTTTTGCAACTACTTCATTTTTGATTTGTACCCAAACTAATTCAATATGATTCAATTCACAATTGTAAGGTGGTAATCTAAGTACAATTCTATTACTCTGTTTTGCAATTGCATCCACTGCGTATTCATTGTAATGTTCCTTGTGTTGATTTATTATTTCCAGCAACTCGAATCGCATCGTGGAGGGATCAAACGGTATTTGTTTTTGAAGTAACCATTCCTGCATTTCTGCTTTTCGTGTTAAAGTTGTTGGTATTTTTTTTTCTTTAAAATATTGTTGAAGAACTCCTCAAAAACATTTGCATCCTTTTCATCGTGGTAACCGACTGTTTTTCTTCCTTCAAATAGTAGTAACCCATCGTCAACAAAACCATTTTTAGAACCAATATGTAAAATAATTAACCGTCTTCCTTTACCAGTAGGATTTTTTAGACTAGTAGTTACACCATCTATATACTTGTCTGCGTATTGTAACATTAACATCTACCCACACTTTTGCTCTTGTGTACCCTACATTCAGCCATGTTTCCTCTAAATAATAGATTGGGCATTGTTCATGTCTATATTTTGATCGTCTCCACAAAACAATGTCATTACGTTCGAGCAGTAAACTATTGCGATTACGTTTAAAATAGGTATCTGTAAATATGGCCCCTGTATTATATAAAACACTTAAACAATTAGTACCCGAACTTACTAAAAATTAAGCATTTTCATTCATTAATACAACGTTGAACGACTCATTAGAGGTATATTTTGATTGTTCCTTGTTTTTTTTAAGATTTTGTTTAACGTAGGAAGTTCTGCATTGTAAAAAAAGGCATGTATGATTCTTCTTATCATGTATATAGTGTCGTCAAATGTAGGTAGCATCGCCTTTCTTTCAACTCGTCTTAATGTTGGTGAAATTAGTCCTTTATTTTTATATTATATTATTATATATAAGAGTACCGAAAACACTTGTCTTCGAAACACCTATTATTATTGTTAAATAACAATATTTTCCACAGTATTCGTTTGACCACTTGAGTAAGTCCGCAAGTCTCTCCGACGAATAGTTTCCGAGATACAGCACTTGCATTCTTAGCTGGCCATCCGGTACATACTCCCTAAAAATTACACTCATAAAGAAACTGCTCAATTCCAATTTCTCTATGATGTATAGTTTAAAGAATTTCATTAAACTGCTGGCGAGATTTGGGTAAGTCGTAGTAAACCATTGTACTCGTTAGCAGGGTGATTCCAACAATAGACCATGCGCTCCTATTATAGGTAATTTTGTGTTCCGTTCGTCTTAATAATGTATTCATAGATGTACTTGTAACTTCCGATTCAACGCCCCACAGAAGAAAAATCGTTCTTTATCCAGCACATAATAAATGTTGTCATTAAATTTCCTTATTTTATTTTCTTTTCTCGACAATTTTTGATGTTATCTACCTTTTTTTTCTGTTACTTCCCCTATTGAAATAAGTTTTCAACCATTGGCGTTATTATTATTGCCGTTTTGTGTTTGTTCTATGATATACCACACAGCGTATATTTATGATTTGGTATACTTTAATTATACGTATATACTGGACCTGAAACCATAATAAAAAGGAAAACGTTCCTCATTGCACATCAGACTTCAATAAAAATGTTACCTATCAGTTATTTTACAAGCACAGCCATAGCCATTTCTGTCAAGCAACACCATTTATAAGCTTAAACAACAATTATGTATTAATATCTTCACAAAAATCAAGGTATGATTTACATCAATCTTGTCTCTTTAGTATGCCTGCTAAGACCTGATTTGACTAAAATGCGTGTAGCTATTAGAACGTGCAGACGGTAAATACGTTTTCGTTAATTGTTAACACATGTCAGTATCACGATCATTAATACACGACCTAATGGGTTTTCTCGGTGGTCTATCCACTGCAATGTGTTGAGGGAGCTGATTAAAATAGACGCGTGCCGAACAAATGTTAGTCATTCGTGTGTGAATACTTCAAAGAGGTTACTTTATTTTGGTTTTCAATTTCACGTAATGCACACATAATTTAAGTCTGCCTGTCAAGTTGATTCCCCTCTCTCATTGAAGCGCTACATAAAGAAAATCTGCGGAAACAGCCCAAAATCACTATGAAAAAAAAATGTATGTGTGTGTGGAAACTATCTGCACACAGAGCATGATGTGATTTGTAGAAGAAACGCTAGTTGTTCCTTACTTCGTTATATTGAAATATTACTTTAGAAGACTGTGACTTAAACTCATGATGAGATTCTTTTTTCGTCAATTTTTATTTATTCCTGAAATAATATTTAGCTGTGTACATACGTATTTAAACAGCTTAAGTGCAAATAAAAATACTATTGTTTCAATAGAACCAGAAACAATAAGTATATGTATTCTTATGACCTTTTATGTACATACTTATTTTCCTGATATGTTTTCCACTTGTAGGTCAATCAAAACACTATAATTAGATTAAAGATCAAATTTATTCCAGAACCTTTACAATTTATTAAGCTTTCGTTACAACTTCTTCAGTGGAATAAAATTGACATTTAATTCGTGTCAGTTAATAAACAACTAGCCATGCCTCTCAACAAAATTATCTACACGAAAAAAAATTCATACGTTAAAAAAGAGAATAACACGGTCAATTTTGAACAGATATTGAAAATTTAAGTATTATTTATAATAATTTTTTAAATTAAGCTCTTGACTAGGTTTTTTGCCATGTTTTCCCTAGTCCTTGAATAGAATTGTTAGAGCTTTACAAAAAATGCATATATGCATATATGCATTATTCCTTATGATTATAAAACTACATTTCAAAAATATCTTAAATTGTCCACGATATAGTAAACATAATCCTATATATCACTGAATTTTTTAATAAATTTTAAAGGTTTTGGAATAAATTGGATTTTTAATCGAATTATAGTGTTTTAATTGGCCTGCAAGTGGAAGACATATCAGGAAAATAAGATAAGGTAATCTAATGAATTATACAGAATGCTGTACATATCCAAACAGCGCTTGTCATAGAGACTGTAATTGATAGAAAGTAGGAGTACTAAATAATTTAAAATCTAACTTTTTAATTTAGTTGATGTTACTAGCTAATGGTTACTAATGTAAACTAACATGATGTGCCCGACAAACATATACATACCATTTATTTTACCTTACGTTTGAATTTACAAACTACATTAATACATTTTACATGCTTCTCAAAAACATACAAAATGTAAAACATTTTTCTAAAGATCGCGACCCCACAAATGTAGATCTTCTACAATTTTGACGGTGAGGTGCTTCATGTAGCCTTGTATGTAAAAAGAATGGAAATTATTGTTAGTACATATGTACTTATGTACTTTCTTAAACAAATTTTTGCAATATCAGATCCTCTTTTCGGTATTACTTCGTTTTCAAAATATTTAACACAGTCGTTAATTCCGAAGTAATGTTTTTGGTCATTTGTTACGTTTTACATTAAGCCAAACCGCATAAGTATAAGTTTTTTGGTAGTATTATTGCTCTTATAAATTATTCTTGTTATGAAGAACGACTAGTATTTCTGAATTTTCCAATTGCTTTTGCTGTCCTTTATGACTAGGAGGAATATGTATACTTGGATATTGAAATGACACAGCAATTTTGCCTGACGAAGATATTTCTGAACGCCGTACAAAAGGCAATTTATTTTCTTGTCTACATTGCGTATTAAAAAAAAAAAAAATACGGGCACACAAATTTTGTTGTTTTTGTGCGCCCAGAAGTAACCGTTCATGTTCGGATAAATACTAATTTAATATCAAGCTAATTATAATTAAGCTAAGCGATATTGTATGAATCTCAATGCTGAAGTATAAGAAAACAAAAAAGTTCAAAAACTTCATCTCGATAACTTTAGGAGGCATAGAAAAGCCATTTTTTTAAGAAAACTTAATGACAAACACGAAGGTCGGTTGTCATGGGCGATCTTTGGTCTATAGTAATAACGTCATGGTAAGCCGTAACCACTCGACTGCTAAAGTTCTATTGGGCGACACTACACTCTGTTTTTGAATAAGGGGAGTGAATTGAATATAGCCCGCCAAAATATAGGCTTACAATTGGTTTGTTGCCGGTGATGTTTACATTGCCAAAATTTGGTATTTTAGCGACGCCATATTGTAGACACAGCTGATTGCGTCAATACATATTTCGTTAAATATTTTTCTATTATCTTTTTGTGTTTATACTAGGTTTAAACAAGAAAATCAGTTTTTTTACTGTAAAAACGGATCCATAGCCTAATACAAGTGGACTATCAACATCGCCTCCAAGCAAAAGTCCTACTTTGGCGCGTGGACACTTGTACAGGAAAAGCAAGTTATTCTGAACATATGTATACAAGAAAATAGTAATCCTATAACAACAACAATAAAAAACGGATAACACTGCAAATTTCAAACACTAGGTAACATACATAAATAGTCATAAATATGTATATTTATATTTAACAATAATAATAGGTGTTTCGAGTACAAGTGTTTACCATATTATTGGTGAATATAAAGCTAGAGGACTAATTTTACACCATTAAAATGAGTTGGAAGAAAGGCGCTGCTACCTACAGTTGACGATAGTATTAAATACATATGATAAGGAGAATCATACATGGCTTTTTACGATGGAGAACTTCCTACATTAAACAAAATCTTAAAGAAAATAAGGAAAGATCAAATTATATCCTCAATGAGTCGTTCAACCTTGTATAAATTAATGAAGATGCTTAATTTTAAGTTAGTTTGGATACTAGTTATTTAAGTGTTTTATATAATACAGTTTTTATTTACAGATATTTAAAACGCAATCGTAAAAGTTTCTGCTCGAAGGTGATGACATTGTTTTTTGGAGACGAAGATATTTATCTTCAATATCAAAATATAGAAATGAGCAACGCCCAATCTATTATTTAGACGGAACATGGCTGAATTAAAGGCACACAAGAGCAAACGTGTGGGTAGATGTTAATGTTACAACACGCAGACAAGCATTTATAGGTGGTGTAACTATACTAGCTATCCTGCTGGTAAAGGAAGGCGCTTAATTATTTTATGTAGATAGGTATTGGTTCTAACAACGGTTTTGTCGATGATGGGTTACTACTACTTGAAAAAAGAAAAACAGTCGATTACCACGATAAAATGGACGCAAATATTTTTGAGTAGTTCAATAATATCATACTTTAAAGATCTTACCTGAATAATAGTGTTGTTGTAATGGATAATGCATCTTACCATTGCAGAAAAAGCGAAAAAATACCAACAACTTTTAACACGAAGATGTTAAAGTTGATGCAAAACCAAATACCGTTTGATCCCTCCATTGTACGATTAGAGTTGTTAGAAATAATAAATCATCACACAGAAGGTTACAATGTATACGCAGTGGACGAAATTGTAAAACAAAGTAATAAAATTGTACTTAGATTACTACCTTACCATTGTGAATTGAATCCTATTCAATTAGTTTATGCACAAATAAAAAGTGAAGTAGCTGCAAAAAATAAAAGCTTCAAATTAGCTGACCTTTGTTAACCACTATTACAAATGTAATCTCAGAAATGTGGACAAACTGTATAGCACATATATTTAAAGAAGAAAGCTTAACAGATGATGTGGTAGAACCATTTATTATTTCGTTTTGAAACGATGACACAAGCGACTGTAATATGGACAGTGATAGTGATTCTGTTGAAGAACTGTAGAATTATGTATTGCAAAATTTAATATCATTATTGTAGTTTGACGGATCAGCTAGTGCTTATTTCTATTGTAATTTATAATAGTATGTAACATCAATTTTAAATTTCTGAAATACAAATTTTATGTTAATATATTTGATGATATGTATAATGCAAATAATGAATACATATTAAAATTATTGTGCACTTATTGTTTTATAAATTTGTTGTATATTTAAATTAAATTAAATATGGATGCGTAAATAAGTACTTGATTTCATTGTAATTCATCATTTAAATTTATCACCAAATTAACTGTCAGGTTAATTTGCCTAATGTGATGCGGATTTTACAATATAGGTACTCCTCTTAAATAAAAAATAGAGTAGAGAGGGCATGAGATTGGAATTAGTCCATTGTCTAATACCTTCAATATCTCTCAAAAGAGTTTTGCAGATATCCAAAACAACATCACGAAAAAACAACGACAAACAGGAAGCAATATAAATTTTAGGTAAAAATAAGCAAGAACATAAACAATATGACAACTGATCTATACTATGTATCCTATGTATAATGATAGGGATTGTAGTACTGCCAACTTAAATTTCTAATTTCGCGCGTTTAATTTGACCTAATCTCAAACCTTTATGAACACATCTTATATGTTTAGCATTTGAATACAATAATAACTAATAACGCATTCCCATCAACAGACAAGCAATCAAAACAAAAAAGTTGTGAAAGTGTGCCAATCACAGCTTAATCTACACACATATTTTTCGATGTTATTATTAGGCATTTAGATTAAAAAGTGGGAGTCAAACGCTTAATTCGATTCTTCCGCACGAATAAAAATAGGTGATTTAATTATTTAAAAAGCGAATCACTCTTCATGTGTGATCAATTAAATTTTCCATAAGATGATCACATTACTACTTCGTGGATCATTATGATAAGCAAAATAAATGGATTGAATTGTTATGCAAACTAATGTGTATAATTTATAACAATCAATAATGTTTGATTTACTGAACACACACTAACGCAGACAAAGACGTACGCTTATATTATCCTATAAGTAACAATTGATTTGTTTTATAAAATTGCATTGTTTAATAATTGTTAATTAATTTAGCCGAGCAAAAATCAATGAACTGGGGTACGTGCGTAAAAAGCAGACACAGTAAAGAGTAAAGACAGCAAAACGAGAAAATTATAAATATGCGGTTCAGCGAACTTTAGTACCTATAGCTTTGCTGCACTAACCGATATAACAGTAAGTAATGTGGGTTATCTATACAAGGTAGCTGTATTGCTTAATATATGCATATATTGTATAGTAACAATTTTGTATTAGAAAATGTAATAATAAACATTCATTGAAAAGAATAGACACCATCTCAGTAGTAATAGCATAAACTAAGGAATTAATCATAAATTAAACGATGTAAATTTAAGATGATGTAATTGGGTTTCTGTACGCAGAAACACGTAGTTTTCTTAAAATGAGTTAATTTTTATTACTAAAACAAAGAATGCGATTTGATTACCCAAAATCACAAAAAAAGAAACAATCATTTAATTCATTTGCAACGGTTCAAAGTTACAAATATTGAGACAGGCAGATTGTTGCCTATTTTTACAATGACCTTATTTGGCTCGCAAATGGAAACATAGCAGGCGTAATTTTGAAAACTCATAACGTAGTATTGCTTTAAACGAAGCAACGAAGATGTGTTTTGTTAATATTGAATATTTGTTGTTCATTCTTTCCTCCGATCTTTCTTTTCAATAAATTGCAACATTTGTCTATATTGCCAATACACCCTTGTGTGGCTGTACCAATCTTTTGTTTCTATTGCCACACCGTGGCGTGGGCATAAAATCTGCCTATATCGTTTGTCATGGTCCTCTCGGACCATATCGATAATCACATATCAAAATGCTTTAGTGACCAGTTTCTTGTCACAACTGGTAAGGGGAGAATTTTGTGCTGTCCATCAGACTCAAAAATCTTATTAGTTGTGACGTCAACCAGCCTCATATTCTAGCTTGTAACTGGTATCACGAAATATCCATTATGAGTGAATACTGTCACTTAAATAGCTGTAACAGGGGCAGAATATATACCTCGCATCATAACTACCACAACAACCCTTGCCGTGTTGTTTATAATGTGCTAATACGCATTAACTACAAATAAGTGAAAATAAATATTTAAAATCAATAAAATTATCTATGCAATAAGGTCACGCAACATAATCTTATATTTTGTTTCAGCAAGCTCCCCGGAACCACGTCAATGTCCGTACTTCGGCAAATTCAGTGTCGACAGCATGATCAGCAATAAACGTTATATACGGTCACTTAAACAAAGTCGATCATTCTCCTACTTCGACCGGAATCGCTATTTCAAGGAGAAGTTTCGAAGTTCGCAGGATGCCACCGTAGGATTCCGTAATAGGCGAATAAAGAGGGTGGAACAACGCACAGGCTGTGATAATGAAGGGTATTCCAGTTTAATAGTGGGGTGCAATTCTATAGATACAATGGAGTTTCGCATCGAATGTCCGCCATCTGATTTCATTTCTTGTAAGTGGAAATTTATTATTTCTTTCGGTAGAACGCCCTACCATCCTTATATCCCTCAAGTGTCTCTCCATACTTCTTCGTCCCTTTATTTTTTACGATAAGAAACATTTGATTACTGCGGTTTGCTGCACATGCTGGATATGTATCGCTGCATATCCAGCATGTGTATATCATAAATGTAAAGATCCCTGCCCACTGCTCATAATCACAACACGCATGAAAGCTAATAAAAAGATAAACAATGTCCTTGTTGAAAGAAACCTTAACTTATACTGTTACTATGTCCTACTACTACTGGTACTGTTCTAGTTTTGCTGAACCAGTACGTATATCTTTAAATTTAAAGGTATGATTTGTATTTATGATTGTGCATTTATTATTATTATTCATTGGTATTGAATAATACATATGATAAGTACTACAAGTCGGGCTAAAACACAATATTTGCTTGATAAAATACATACAGAGTCATTATCTATAACCATGGATTATACATCCCCAGTCTTCAAGAAATTATACTTTAAATTTTGAAAGCTGATAGCATATGCAACCCTCCATCTTTGTAAGATAAAAAAATATCTCATTATATCTCAAATTTTAGAAGTGGGTTCAATTATTTAAAATTTTTGATAATTAACACATTTAGGCATTGACCTTGTCAATCTTTGAAAAATGACTATTATCAAAATGTTATTATCTCTGATAATGTGGTTGAGTCTACTTTATGATCGATATATTTCGTATTGTGCGACGATGCATTTTCATCTACAAAACGTAGACGTACACTAACGTAATACATATGTATATACATACATGAGATTGAAGGTTTTGTTCTACTCGATATATTTATCATACTGCGATCTTGTCTTACTGTATAGTGAAACATAGGCATACCAAAGTACACAATGTTACAAGCTTTCTTAAAATATTTTAATAACATTTAATTACAAAGTAAAACAAAAGAGTCATTTACGTTTGGGTAAATATATTCCATTGTGCAATCTTAATAATTACAAATTATAAATGCTTTTAAAATAATTATGTGAAAGAATGATACTACTGTTTGTGGCCGTAAAGACTGTCACTAAATCTCTTGAGTATATACATAGTTGCCGTAATAATTGTAATACTATTTATTGCGCGACATACTTTTACGAATTTCTTAATATAATTAAAAAATATATGATGGTAATTGCCACATATAACAATGGACAATAATCTGTAATCTAAATTAACATTGACATGATTAAACTTATTGTAAACTATTTTAAGGTGTTAAACCTGAAATATTCCATATCCTATTAAAGTAAAGGTAGAACATATTTCAAACATGATTCAATCAAACCTTCGAAATTTATATAATCTTGTAGTTGCAAGGTGCAAAAAGTCAAGACGTCAATAACAGAGTGTAGCTTTGTTGCGGGACAAAAGTTGCTGATTATGACAATAGCTACCCAAGATGCCTAAACCACTACACTATGTACAGGGTGACCAAATTTCGATGTTTTTATAGGGTACAGACCAAACGGTAATAGATACAAGAAAAGTAAGCAGAAGCTTACGATCTCTTTTTTTGAATTTGGCTTAGATATCCAAACAGATTGAACCTAACTTGTTCAGTTCCCGATAGAATAAAGTATTCCATATCATAGTTTTCATAGTTTATATGTGTTTGCACTAAATAATTAATGTTAATATTTAATGACACTCGCCTACTACGTTCGGTATAAGGTACTTTTGATCTCGAAAACTGAATTTTTAGTATTTGTGACGTATTGGTGTGTTAGATATATATTAAACTACACGGAGAAAAATTTATAGTATTTATAAGTATAAATATACTGCATTTTAGTATAATTTATTGCTATATATAGGACAGCAACAGAGCATACTAAATTTAACAATAAATTTATTCCTGGAAATTAAGTACCTATTATACTTCAATTTACTATATTTTATAGTAACTTTAAGTAAATTGCTTGTACTACAATTAGCAATAATTTGTACTAACAGATTTACAAAACCTTTTCACAAATACGAAGACCGCGTCATACTGCATCTCATTCTTTTTACGTACGAGCGCCTTAAACCTTCTCTCTCTCATTTCATTAGTGTTTCAACGTGCATAAATTGAAACTACCTTTATTTAAAAACCAATGTAAATACTTTTAAAAACCAATGAACTAGTTTTGCTAGATGTTGTAAATAATTTTTATTTAAAAATTTCATCAAATGTAGCAAACCTTTTGTTTTTTTAGCAACAAAATTGTTGTTGGCCATTAAACACAGTGTTCGTAATTTTAATACAATTTATACTATTCATAAGTATAAATTTCTAAATAAAATGTTTTGCTGTCACAGTTTTCTCAGTGTATATATAGATATATGACAAAAACAAAATGCAACTCAAATACCTAAAGATATACAGGGTGTTCCTTTTAAAAAATATAACTTTTTTAAATAATTCGTATAATATCAAATACTAAAAAAAAATAAACCTGTCAATGTATCCCTGATAAACAACCATACGAAATATATCTGAACATATTTTCTCTATATATTATAGCAACGGAGTTATAACGGTTTAAAGAAAATGGCTGATTTTGAAAAACGCCTGGTGTATCGGGAACTGAACAAGTTAGATTCAATCTGTTTGGATATCTAAGCCAAACTCAAAAAAAGAGATCGTAAGCTTCTGCTTACTTTTCTTGTATCTATTACCGTTTGGTCTGTACCCTATAAAAACGAAATTTGGTCACCCTGTACATACATGGCAAACTCAAAGTAAATTTGTTAATATTATTTTATGCAAATGTTGTTTGTGTAACCGACGTGAAAACAGCGGCCGATTTTTAGCCGACATGTACACTCTCTTTCTAAAGTAATGTCTTCCCCCAGCTATCGGGTTCCTATCAATAACGTCTTCCAATAGACTTTTAGGTAAATTAAAACATAATAAACAGCTTATTATTAAGGCAACGAACACTGTTACTGTCTTCAGTTTCTTCTTCGTGATTTGCAAATTATTATTGAAGGAGACTGGTTTGGATAGTGGATCAAGCACGCATTCAGTAAGTACTTCTCTTCGCTGAGATCTATCAGATCTATTGCGAGTATCTTTAGCTCAGATTAAAAAGAAAATTCTTATCATCGCCCGGTTTCAAGTGTGTGTAGTGATATTTCTATTACCACCAATAACATGATCTGTTCACGTTGTTCATCTGTCTCACATAGTTCTATTGATGATTTTCTCGCCATAAACTGTGGATTGTTGTCACAATTGCTATGAAGAATTGGATGCTGGAACTTTGAGCTCTTCTGTGGCTAAATGTGTTCTGAAGCAGCATTACTTTGTGATAAATAATATTGTAGTGTTCATTGCTTCGCAAATTACTTTGCTTCCCACTTCATTGAACCAATTTATTTCAGAACTTAAATATAAATAATTAGATTTTCGTTATAATACTTCTTCAGTGGAAAAAATTTACATTTAATTGGTGTCAAATAAATTCTATGAACAACCAGCGTTGCCTATCAACAAAATAATGTTCTAAAGTCAAAAAAACTCAGTGATATACCTATACATAGTATTATGTTTACAATCTCACGAAAAAAAGAAATATTTTTGAATGGTAATTTTAATATAATCATAAGAATAATCTTATGTCAATGTATTTTTTGTCAAGCTCTAATAATTCTGTTCAAAGACTAAAAAACATTGCAAAAATACCTAGAGCTTAATTGAATAAAATTCGGACATGACTCAAAGTGTTGTAAATTACTTCTAATCACGTTAGTTACTGCTGTATGAATATTAATTTTATCTCTATAAATGTTTTTCTATTGTTTTAGGGTATCTTTGAAAAAATAAACTGTTATACGAGCATATTTTACATTGCAATTTTATAAGAATTTTATTTTGTCTAACAATAAGATAACCAATATTTGTATTCCCATCCTGAATACACCAACAGTAGTTTCCTAAACAATTATACGTGCTTGCTAAATCTTATTTGTTTCTAGTACGGTGCATTCAGTCATTACTATTTTTAACATGAATTTTCACAGCTTATTCGTGTCATGGACAATGGGAAGAAAATGGTACCAACTACCTAATTACTACACCACTAAGTAGATCGTCGTACGGAGCAAGACGATACTGTTTCATATATAAAGAACATAACCCGGGCACCGTACTGTTTTCAACATCACCGGACAATTGTGAAAGGTCCGTAAATCCGGGTATTTCCGGCGAACTCATTTTCAATGTTACCAACGCTGGTAAGTATTGCGTAGTAGTAAGTAGTGCTGTTTAACCCAAACATTTGTAAACATACTTGCGCCATATGTGTTTAAGCTAGATCATACGTCTACGTTGCGAATAAAACTTTGTTAATGTTTATCTAAAATCTGAAACAATCCTAGAAAGTGTTAATTAGCACTGGATAAGTCATTAATAGAGACGAGCCGAATCTAAGTATGCCACAGGCATAAAACGCTATTCTTCAAATAACCAAACAGAAAAAAATCTAATAGAGTAAGATCTGGAGCATTTGGGGGCCATCTGTTAATGCCAATAAGCCGATTGTCATAAAATTGTTCTAGATAATGAATAGTCTATCTTGCAGTGTGGGGAACAGCTCCTGTTGAAAGAATCCTGTCGTTATCTCATTATCGTG
>SMLS01066955.1:0-18928 GCA_004785975.1 Popillia japonica
AAGTAAACTAGCTCTGCAAACCGAATTAAATATTTCTTTATATCTTGAAAACCTTTCAGTTCGTTAATAAATACATATATGTACATTTAGAATCGAAACTCACGTAATCTGTGACGTTAGATGACGTAAATAATATGTTGGTAAAACAAATAATATCCCTAAGCTATCTAACCGATCTAACCTGAGTTGCTAGTCGATATTTGATAGTTTTTAATACGTCTCTGTTTGTGCCATTCAGTCGCTGTTTTCATTTTTATTTTATTCATGCATTCTCGTTAATTGTCATAAGTTTTTTTAACAATCAGGAAATAATACCGTAGGTATGTGCTTGGTAAGTTTGTAGCACATTAATTGTAATGACAATGAAAATAAGAATTGTTGTTTCAGATTATCATGTGTTTACACTGGAGCATGATACTTTTGTTTTAAAGGCACATTACAGAAGTGGTAGGTACACGAGATGATAATGCGAATTGGAATTATTTTCGACAAAGTTGTATTGAGCAATTCACTGAGACGTTCCCAGATTTTAATACTTACGATGCATTAAAACACCAACACAATTCATCGGTTTGAAGATAAATTTGTCGAAATCAATTTACATCCTATAAAAATAGGAAAATGAGCAGCAGTGTCCACGCGAAGAATTATCCGACCAATGTTTTTCCAAGAAACCATTACATCTGAACGATACCGTGTCATATTAAAAGAATTTATATCACCAACCACCATCAACTACACGATGATGAGCTACAGCAACATAATGCCCCCGGACACAGAACTCGAGATACGTAGGAACTTTAAAACGCAGAGTAAATATTTGTTTAGATAACAACTGAAACCACTTTCAACATGTATTATAACTATTTTTTTCGTTACTTAGCTGTGATTATTTACAATATAAACCTAACCTGTAAAATTTTAATTGCCAATATATGTAAATAAACATTTCGGGGGAGAATTTATTTTTTAAAATATGTATTACCATACTGTTAAATGGGCCGCAGTTCTAAAAGAGGTCACGTGGGTTTCGGTATTAAATGAAAGCCCGGTATATGTATACAAAGTGTTTATAAGTGTTTGAGACGAGAACCATAGGCAACCAGATATACATATAGATTGGTACTGGTAAAACAAATCCATTCAGTAATTTTAAAACTGTGAAGTCTTATTTATTTTATTAAAATACCTTCAATAGCTCTCACAAAAACAGGTTTTTAATATATCCAAAACAATAACACGAAAACACAACGACGAACAAGAAGCAATAGGTATAAATTTTAGGTAAAAATATACAAGAACGTGACATAAACATGACAATCGATCCTCGATCTGTGGCTATATGCGGGAACTTATTTTACTGCAAAATTAAATTTCTAATTTCGCGCTTTTAATTTGACCTTGATCTCAAACATTCATAAACACGTATTATGTACATATGTAACGGGTTGGCCATTTAATATTGCGGTTTTAAAAAACGCGCTATTCTCTTATCTAAATAGAAATTAATATGATAATATATATTTTTGACACTAGAGAGCCTAGTGCGGTTTACAAAAAGTCTATGAAAAATTTGCTTTGACATTTTTTCAAGATGGCGTCGTATCCAACGGAAGTGCATGTGGAATTAATTAAATATTATTATAGAAATGGGGAATCTTTTGCAGCTACGGCAAGACACTTGCGTACTCTATTCGGGAGAAATAACGCACCAACGGAAAACACTATAAAAAGGTAAGAAAAGAGAGATAAATTTAGAAAAGTAACAAAGTATTCGTTACCGTGTTTCCATGTCTACTAATCCGACAATATCTTAGGATTGTAGTGAAGTTTGAAGCAACAGCATCTGCGGCAGACGAAAGATCAACTGTTAGAGAACGTCAAAACACCATCCGGGTACCGGAAACCGTAGAACGAGTACGTGAGTACTTTACAGCTCAACCTTCAACATCGACCTCAAGAGTCATCTCAAGAACTTGAAATACCCCGTACTACACTAAGGCGGATCCTAAAGCAAGATCTAAAGATGAAGCCATACAAAACCCAGATCAATCAGGCGTTGAGACCGTTTTATATGGAGCGACGCTTCAATTTTGCGAATGAAATCATCGAACGCATTGAAAATGGCAGTATGTCATTGGAACGAGTGACGAGTGTGGTGGTCGGATGAGTCACATTTCGATGTATCCGGTTATGTGAATAAGCAAAATTGGAGACATTGGGGGACAGATAATCCGCATCTAGCGATTGTTCGTCCACTTAACCCTCGACGGTTGACTGCATGGTGTGCTATCTCGTCGGCAGGAATTATCGGTCCCGTGATTGTCAATGGAACCGTTCGCAAAAATATTGTGAAATGCTTAATGAGTCTTTTATTCCCGTGGCTCATGGATTAAATATGGTGGAGAGTGCATGGTTTATGCAAGACGGGGCTCGTCCGCATCGCACGGCAAGTTTTTAACATTCTTGAAGAACATTTCGGTAACAGAATCATTGGTCTTGACGCTCAACAGTTTACAGGCGGAGGGATAACATGGCCACCATATAGTCCAGACCTCAATCCTTGCGAGTTCTACCTGTGGGGATCATTAAAAGATACGGCCTATCGCGATGGTATAGACACCATGGATAACCCTGAAATGGCAATACGGCAGCGAATAGAAGCGATACCGCACGCCACACTTCAGGCAGTCTGTGGAGAATTTGAGAAGAGGCTGCGAAATGTTATCGCTGCTCGAGTCTCTCATTTTGAAAACCTTATTTATTAAACCGCAGATCTTGGTGTTTAATTGCCCATATAAATCCTTTTTTTTAATTAATGTTTTGTATGTTTAATATGACTTCGAAAACCGCAATCTTAAAAGGCCAACCCTGTATATACTACAACTAAAAGTATGTAGTTTTATGAAAAAAAAACTAGAATAATGGTATTGGGTTAAATATTGTGTTAGAAATTTTAGTTATGCAGAGCGAAAAAGATTATTATTTACTCATTGAAGTACCATTTATACAATACTAAATTGTCGTCTGCGCAGATATTAACACATTGAGGAAATTTAGCCTCTCGAACTGCTGCAACGTAGTAGTAGTGAGCTTTCACAATGCTCATCGCATTTTTGCAATTCTGATAGTTTCGTAAAAGCACTAATGGTTTAACTGACTGATTGATTAGGTGACCAACTTGGTCATTATATCATTATATTTTCAAAATAAAATCATTTATTTGTTTGGCTAAGGGTGTGGACTGCAGCATTGGTTTACGGTAATATACAGTCTTGCGGTGATGTTTTTTATCAAAACGTTTTAGAACTGTTTCTAAAAATTATGTAGATGAAGACTATACGGAGTACCGAAAACAGACAAGGATGCAGTACCACTAACGATAAGACTTATTGTCAGAAGTATTGGATCACAGACTTATGATCTATCTAAGTGTATGGCAAATTTACTGGTCATACACCGGACAGACTACGTTATATGTATGTGACGATCTCGTAACAATTTGTGAGCATCACTACTATACTGAAGATTGGACATTTTAGTCAGCTTTGATGTAAAGTTATGTTTACGACCATATCTACTGCAAGTAAATTTTTATCCAATTAGTTGAATTAGTTTGTCTGCGACATATTTTTTTGTACAACGGGCAGTATTACCAACCGAAGAATGGGATAGCAGCCAGGAGTTCTTTATCTTCTCCTCTAGAATTTGAAAGGACACTAGCTTCCATTGAGCATAAACCTAAGTGCTGGCTACGATAGGTCGACAATACTTTTGCAATATGAAACACAGATAGGAGAGACTACAGCAATTATTAAACCACATCAACGCACAAGATGAAACCAGTAGGTTTACTGTATATGGAGAAGAAGCGGGGCAGAAATCTACCTTTCTTGAAACGTAACGGTGAAGAGAACCCATGAAGGAAAGACGCACAGCGATAGATACTTACATGCCAGGCCTCATATCATCCAATGTAGAAGACGAATCTCCTAAATACACTACTTTCCAGGATCGATACTAGTATCTGGCGGAGACAAAAATGCACATTAAAAAGGCATTTAGGAAGAACAGGTCACAAAAATAGATAAGAGAGCTAAGAAAAAACGCAAAACTTAGCAAATAATTACGGAACCAACCAAAGCGATAGCTTGTTTATCTTGCATAGTGGGAGTCACCGAGAAGATGCGAAGAATTTTGGTAATGAACCTAAATGTGCGACTAACGACGCGACGCGAAGAATAAGGCGGCAAGAACTAAGACGTCGGACAACCAGGAAGCACAGTGGGACAATGAATTAAACAAGATGAGAGAGACACAAGATTCAACAACATTGAAGTGATAGCTACCATTAAGAACTACATGAAAAGACACGTCAGAGAAGTAGTAGTAGAAAATAACAAGACCATCACTAGAGAAGAAGGATATTATTTCAGCAATATGTGAAAGAACTTACTGCGCTAAACCAAGAAGTACCTAATTAAAGATTGTTATAAAAGCAGTGAAAGCCTACGCATTTTTAAGCAATAATTATCACAGAAGAGTAAACACTTTCTTCTAGTGGAAGGAAAAGTTCTGAATCCGAATTAAGTCAATCTAATTTTGTGGAACTAAAAAAATTTGGCTTATGCATATATCTTTGCTTTACCTAACAGTTCCAATAACTATACATAATAAGACTATCCCTTGCGTCCAATGTTAGTAGGCAATGTACAAAATTATATAAATCTGTAGAAATTGTAATGCTTCAATTGTGTTCCTACATTTATCGCTCTTATGATATTCTATTAATCATTTATATTTCGTATAAATGTTGTCCGTTATATTACCTGCGATTAACCATATAAAATAAGGTTTGTCTCAATAATTTAATACTAATTTCTTTTTCTATGGTAGGTGCAACTGCAGTGGTTTCCAAACTGCATTGCTTATTGGGCTACCATAGCAGCTCTTGATTTGTATTTTTGTTTGTGTAAATACGTATAGTTGGTAATTGTGGTAGATCTAAGACGTTCGTCGATGGCCTAGACGAGCACTAATTGTTTATTAAAGTAAAAGACAAGCACCAATTAAATCGAACGATTTATTTACACAAGTAAATTACATTTTAATATCTTAAAAATAGGCAAGTGTCATAATGTTTACTGATGCTATAATACTGTTTTTTTAAACTGATAACTGTGTCTGCGCATGCGTGACGGTAATACAGATTTCTATATTCAATCACGCATGCGTGCCGATAATACAGGTTTCTATACTCCTGCAAAGTGATTGAATGCATTGAAATTAAAACAAATATTATTCTGTTCTTAACAGTAATATTGCTTTAAATTTATTCTTGTAAAAACAAAGAAAAGCGGATTTTGAGGAAGATAAACATAGAAATCAAGTCAGAACTTTGTGTCCTTTGACACTTATTCTTTTTGGTGAAAGTTCATCAAGTGTGCAATCTATTCACAATAACCGAGACCAAGCTTGTGAAGATTTAAGAATTCCAATGTCGTTTTCTTTGGAAATTAATTTGTTTTTGTAATGTGGTCATTATAATACACATTTTAGTTGCCTTATTTGCCATCAATACAACAGTAATAAAGCGCGTATTTTCTGGTAGCTCTTACATACATATGTATTGTTCGCAAGTCAATTTAAACTCAATTCCAGCTCACGATCTCTGACACCTGTTAAATACATTTCATACCTATCTTGTAAGAACGACAGGATGCAACCAGAAATTACATACATGTGAATAGGTTTCTTTCTTTTCACTGTAATGGAACGCATAGAAACCTGACTAGGTCATAAATTTTTTCTAATATGGTATGCTGAACATAAAGCATTATTACCACTTCAGACTTCCTCCGTTAGCCTTTGCCGCAAGAAATGTAAGTGATTATAATATTACGAGCGTTGTTTCTAATTAAACTTGTTGGTATTACACCGGTATGTCTTAAAAGGTGTTACGTTTATTGAGATATTTCGAGTAAATACTGAATGCCCGATTTTATTGGAACGAGTGTTTGGATTTCTCCTTTAATTAATAGATATAATAAATGTAATGTGTGTTATTAAAATGGCATGCTATCATCATATTAACTTGAGAGAAAAAGTTGCCTGTAGAAATATTGTACGATAATCCTAAGAAGAGGTTCAAAATATTTTAAATGATATCAATGATATAAAGCTTTCAGGTCTGAGTTTCTATTATGAGGTGTTTTGACCACTTTTTATTTTCCTTACCCGCCTTTGACTCGTGAAAAAGTCACCTACATTAAGGGCGAAAGGTAGTTTGCGGTTTCTTTTGTTTGTTTTTTTTTTCTTGTTTTGTTTATTTCATTTATTTTTTTCACTTGAAATCTCTTTATACTACTATGACGCGGTCAAAATCCAAAATGGCTGTCTGTGGTATTGCCAATTAGAATCTATAAATATGTATATTTAAAGAAGCAGAAGTATTTCAGAGATATATAGCGTGTTCCAGCTATTAGTTTACAGGCATGATCTACGTTTATTGTATAGTTATCAAAAAAATGTTCAAATAGAAGTTACTTGATATCATATTATGTCAAAAATGACATAGGTATGATGTTTTTTATTTTCTCGTGACCTCGGAGGAGATCTCAAGGTCAACTTTGATTTTTCATTAGCAAACATGAATTTTTACTATTGCATGTTATTTGTCAAAAGTTAGCAAATAACTTTTGTTCGATACATTTTTTAATTTGCCGTTCGAGCACTGAACGCGACTTAACGCACGACATTTATATTAGAGTTTTTGATCGAAAAAATATTTAGAAAACTTTATTTAAAAAATATGCTTTGATGCAACAGGCAGTAGATTTGGTTTGGTACCACTGCATTTTGACATCTCGACTGTCTAAAGTGAATCTTTTTATTATGATTTTTCGATAATAAGAATTAAAATAGCGATAAAAATACAAGTGAATTTGTTTTCTTTAACTAAATTAAAGAATATTCTGTTTTTTACATTAGACTAACTGTGAAATAAGAAACAATAATAATAATAATCACTAATTATAAGTGTGTAATCTTATAAATGTTCAATTTGGCTCCACCAGCTTCGAGACGAACTTCTAAACGACGTCTTAGTTCTCTATTGCAAGAAGAAAGTATCCCCTGGGTTATACCTCAGCATCCCATGCGAATGCGATTTTTCAGATCATCGAGGTTTACCGACCGCACTTGTTACACTAATCCCTTTAAATAATCCCAGATGAAAAAATCAAGAGGCGACAAATCTGGGGAAGCCAAGGAATAGAATCTCTGTTTCCAATCCACCCATTGGGGAACGCGCATTTAAAAAAGCTGTCACAATTTGCGCAGTATGGGGCGGAGCACCATCTTGCTGCCAAATTATGTTTTGTCTTTCATTTAGAGAAATATCGTCCACTACATCTGGTAACACATACTGTAAAAAATATAAATAACTTTGTCTCGTTAGGATTCCTTCGTAAAAGTGGGGACCAATGAGATGCCCATTAAACATTCCACACCATACATTGGTTCACCATACTACCTGTCAATTAACGAACCAGTAGATTGATTTTGCCGCCCTAGTTAAGTAAAAATTTTACCGCACACCTGTACTTTTATCGCTATTTTAATTCTTATTATCGAAAAATCATGATAAACAGATTCACTTTAGACAGTCGAGTTGTCAATATGCAGTGGTACCAAACCAAATCTAGTGCCTGTTGCATCAAATCATATTTTTTAAATAAAGTTATAGTATACAAATGATTGTAATTTTTGGTGCCTTCTGAGGTTTATGTTCACTCATGGAACGTAAAGATTGGACAGTTTCCATATAACAATTTATTGAAAGTGTCCAATCTTTACTTTCCATGAGTGTATTATGTAATAGTTTTTTGGATTTAACCATATTAGGTATACAGTGCCTTTCACTTAATACCAAAACGCACGTGACTTCTGTCAGATATGCAACTTATTTGACAACATGGTAATGGCTATAAATAAAAGTCCTTGAAAAAATTTCATTTACATATTGACAAAATTTTACAGGTTAGGTTTATATTGTAAATAATGATAAGTAACTAACAGAAAAATAATTACAATAACTGTTAAAATGGTTTCCTTTATTATCTAAGCAAAAATTTATTGTATTTGTATTATTTTGCTACTTTCTGGTTCGGAAAGCCAGGAACATTTATTTCGTTACCAACATAATATATACATCATCTTACATCAGAGATCACTTGGGATTTAATTCTAACAAGTAAAGTAAAAGTGTAAGTAAAAGTAGTAGTAAAAGTGTCAGTAAAAGACCTGATATACCTAACAGATAACAAACTAACAATAAAAACTTTGCAGTATCACTTGTAGAGGTACAGAAATTAGCAGAGTACCTACGCTAACTATTATTTGTGATTCACTAGCAATTTATTATTAAACATTACATACTGTAAAAGTAATACATCTCAATCAACTTACCAGTGTGAGGCATTCTAAGGTTCCACCTGAAAATATTAGAGTACATATTAATTACTATGATGGAAATTGATTTACACCTATTGTAATTAAGCATTTGACTATTATATACCAATACTACAGATTTCTAAGAAGTCATTATACTAGGAGATGTCATAATTTGAGTAAAATAACGAACAAAAATGTATTCTCAAACGGTTGTTGACTACTGTATAGAAATTATAATAGAGAAGGAAAGAGAGACAAAGCCTGTTCGAAACAAGTTACCATTTCAATCATAGTAAATCGTTCTTTTATGTGCTTGTAAATTTTGTAATCAAGTTGCAATGAGTATCTACGGAAGGTTAATAGGATATTTGTCGTTTAACGTTTTTGCTTCGAAGCACCATTTTGAATCATCTAGGTTCTTTTTCTTATACATGCACTGCAGTGATATACTTTGATACTATGATACTTTTGTATGGTTATATGATTTGAATGTGAGAAGTAGAAATTCAGTTTCCATCGAATTACATACGAAAATGAAGATGCTATACTCATAAGTGCTTATAAATTCAATATTATATGAAATGAATAAACCATTTCAACTACGGAGTAGAAGCCACTACTACATTAAAATGAATAAATATATTATCAACAGATTTTTCGTGGTCTTTGAATGTCGACGTGCGAGTGCGTGTTCACCTTTATGTTCTATTTAAAAAAATGGAAGTTGTGATTCATCTCCACTACAACAAGATTTGTGATCATGATCGGTAAACAAATCACGTTAATTTTTGTGCGTTCCTTTCGCAATACTAGTTGCTGAACATGTTCCTAATAAAGATTCAATCATGATTTAAACATTATGATCTAGAAATTTACAAATAGAAAGTAGCTTCAGTCTAATTAGCACATTGAATCAATATACTACAGTTTCACACTATATGCAACTTTTCTTTCCGGAATAATTTAACGCAAAGTATGCAGCTGGACTCCGCTCTTTCTGGTATGTTACGAGAAGTGCCATTTTTCTAGTTTAGCCTAAGCTATATGTACAAGTGCTTTTTTTCAAGTGGTGGAGCACCAAACATTTTTAGATAGTTCATCGAAGTTCTGATTGTCTCTGACATGAAGATATCTAAGAACGCAGACCAGTTTGGTTGAGCTTTTCACATCAATCAGGTCTTGCATTCCCTTGAGACACTCAGCGATGTGCCCTACCGTTTATATTACGTCACCCTATTGTTCCAGATTAAATTTCTGCGTGTGCAATTGCTTACTAATCAGATCCTATAACCAGATGTATTTGAAAATTTATATCCACCTTCATGTCTTTCGAGGTCATCTTTGCCACATAATTTGCACAATTGCACTACTTCATTCAATCTTATTTGAAGTAATAACTTCAAGAAATTTGGTGAAACATTAGTTTTTTCGTAATTCAGTATGGGGTGGTAAGGAATAACTTTCAAAATTTTGGGCTAACTTCTGTGGGTCGTTTCCCAACCTGTTCATAAAATTCTGACAGCTTTAACAGTAAGAACAGTTGCCAAATTCTTCAAAATTTATGTAGCTTCTGTTTCAAACTGACTGCTCCAATTTGCGCAATGGAGAGGTTGGAGCAAGAGAAAGTTGGAGTACTATTAATCAACAGAAGTGATTTATATTAGTTATGTAATTTACTGCTGCTCTTCGCTATGTGAATTATGGTGCTTGAATATATTTTGAGCTTGATATCTGTAGGCATGAATCAAAGTTCCAAAGTCATATGGCATGAATAACAATCGTGTGTGTTTGTTTGCCGTAATAGACGCTCTTTCGTACCATATCTAAATCATGCAGGCATAGCTATATTCTTTAATATATCATAAATGTACATAAAAAGGTATGATGTCACATCATTATTTTCTTTCAATTCGTTCCTCAATTGATGGTACTTTTCATATATTTAAAGTTTAAGCTATGTAAATATGCACGTATTACAGGGTTAGATATATAAAATTTTAGCTATTATTTATATATTTTTGTAGATATAAGTGATATGTTATATCAAAATGAAATAAAAAATTACAAATTTGTGTTTTTTCCGGCAATACTGTCACCTGACTTTTGAAAACTTATGGTAACTTCTCGTTGTTCTCGTGTTTAATTAATATAACATTCTCTGTCAAATGGTTTCCAACTATTTTACTTTGTTATTTACGGCATTAAGAAAGTACGTATGTGATACCGGAAAATACACTTATTCGAATATATTATCATGTCAGTTGAAGTACTTCTTCAAAATTCTCCATCAAATCATGTATGTAGGGTATGAAATTGAGGAGTATCTTCATAATTTAGCTACCCAAATTACAGGTAATTAATATGCCTAATTGGTGGTATATTTTAAGTAACCATTAAAATATCTTTTTAATGATATTTAATAACAGATAACAATCTGAACGTGATACTGAAATCGTTTGCGTATACATCGAAATCGTAATGTGGTTGTATTAACGCAATTCCTTTAACAGTAAATTATCTGTAATAAAGTACAGAAGAAGAAAGTTAATTTAAATATTAAAAGGTGCGGCACCGAATATCGGTGTATGATTTGGTAAGAGATAATTTACTTTTTCTCGTATAAAAATTGGTACGCATCTGGTTTCGTTTACTAAAATGTGCGCGTCGATGTGCACACATATAGTATGTGTTGAACGCTACAACAAATTAATCACTTGGGAAGAGCAGCGATTCATAATTGCAATAATTCTGATGTATTCGGTATACGTCGTATAGCAAATTGAAACACAGGAACCGTTATTTGAAAGAGTTAATGTTCTGCAGTTTCATTTCTTGATATTAAATTTAACATGAAGAGGTTTTAGTTTGAATATGCGTAATATAGGTACAATAATAAGTATGCACATATATACAGGGTATTTAAAAAAGATGGGGCAATATTAAAGAGGGTGATTGCCCAGGTCATTTTATACAAAAAAGTTCCTATAAACACAGGTCCGCAAACGCTTCGTTACCGATCTACAGCTTGTTGAAGTTTAATTTAGTGATTATCAGTCTATAGCAAAAGCAGATTTATTGGTCAAAGCGTGGAACAAAAGGTGGAAAGAAGCTAACCAGGAACAAGCAACACAGTATGCGCTTATACACCCTACAGTGAATATGAAGTCATGGTATAGGTGCTATCCCGTAACACGTTTATTCTATTCCTCTATTGCAAGATTGAAGTTCAACCACAATCAAACACCAGCCCATCGGTTTCGTTTAGGTATTATTCCCTCGGCGGAGTGCACCTGCGGGCAGCAGTACTCAGATAGTAATCATCTGATTTTGGGATGCAGCATATACGAGGAGGCAAGAAAGAAATTCCTACATCAGCTTGTAAAGATGAACGTCGAATTACCTACGAACGTGATTCAAATTCTAAGAAGTAATAATTTTTACATTTTTAAAGCTCTGATGAGTTAAAACATTTTAGTGCATATCCATTTATCATACGTACAAAAATATTTTTAAGCAGTTTTGTTTTATTCACTGACATATTGAATGACATATTGAATGAGTCTCGTGATTAATAATTTTGTATGTGTCGAATTTGTTGAAGTTCCTTATCATGAATTGCTATACGAATGTCGAGATGACCGACATGCACTACATTTATGGACACGCTGTAGATCGGTAACGAAGCGTTTGCGGACCTATGTTTTTTTGTATAAAATGACCTGGGCAATCACCCCCTTCAATACCGCCGCATTTTTTTTAACACCCTGTATAATATAGGTAATAATAAGTAATATTTCAAAAAAAATATATAATACTATCTTGCAGTAGTAATTGTGTGACCAAGCGATGATAAATTTTTCATTGTAAATGAAATGGAAAGAGCCATATAAGGTAAACGAATTGCGGTGGATATAATATGGAACTTCTATGAACTTCTGGAACAAATACTAGATCTACCAGGATCTTGATGAAAGAAAACAAAACAAAAAAGATCCAGAAAAAAAAAAACAAGTCAACGTCTCAGTAGAATAAACACAACTGGGTTTCGTTGTCTAAAGATAAATAACTCACCCAGTATACCTCGTGACGAGAGGATAAATGATAGTGAAAGTCCAAACAATAATGTAATGCGCTTCTAAACATATGTTTCTAATAAATTAAAGTGATTATACAAGGAGAATAAATTTTAAGTGATACATATGTATACAGGTTGAAGTAAATTCAGAGATCAACTTTCCTTTGGATCAAAGTGCTACATAGTGACTAACACCATTTCTAACTAAAGTACCAAATTACAAAAACAAATTTTTGTATAAATGTAATTTACGTTGATACTAACAATAAGTAAATATATGTCAGGACCAGATAGATTATTCATAGGTAGTATCAGATTATAATATCATAGATACATAATATCTAAAAATTTCACTTATACCTACATATAATGCAGTGGTAAATGTACAATCGAGGGCAAATGTAATGCATCAAACTGCAATAAAACGCGTCTATTGTGGGCTTTCCCTTCTGCATTGTTATTGACGTAAACATAGCTGGGTAACTGTAATAAGCCGCATAGCAGCAGGCCAAAGGGTAGGGAGCATTTAAAAGAATTTAAACCTACGGAATTGTGAATATATTGGTACTGAATTCAGGTAGAACGTAGATAAATTAATAAAAGAAAAAAAGTAAATTAATCATTATTTAGTTGTGCAAAATATTGTTTAAATAATAATTATAAAAATTATAAAATTGGAAACTTTAATATTATTTTCTTACCATTCGCTTAATGTTTTAATTGAAACAACACAACTATACAATATGTCTTAAAGATATACAATATACATATGTATATACATTTATACCATTAGTAAGAAGTTTCAATAATTACTGCGCTTACAGTAGTTTTAAGGAGATTAAGAATTAAAAGGAAGTAATAGTATTATATCACATAACATTAACATAACAATTAACACTTCTGAACTAAATTAATTTGTAATGTAGAGTATATTATTCAAAATTCAGGTGAATCACATACACAAAACACATTGCGGAACAAGTTAGTAAATATAATATCCAATTATAAAAATAGATATATGTATGTAGTAGTAAAAGTAAAAATAGATTATAATTATTTGACACGAATTAAATGTCAATTTCTTCCACTGACGAAGTTGTAATGAATAACTACCTAATAAATTATAAAGGTTCTGGAATAAATGATCTTTAATCGAATTAATAGTGTTTGACTTTAGTGGCCCAAAAGTAAAAAAACATCTTAACCGTGCTTATGTATGCACATAATGGTTAGAAAAATACATTTATTATACCTATGTTTTAATAAATTGAAACTAAATTCATTATTTTGTGATTGCGTAAATATTAAAAAATATAAATTTCTTTAAACTGCTAGTTCATTTAAATCGTTTCTTAATAAGGCATCGAAAACAATTCGTTTTTCTATAAATAGAATCTTGTTATTATATTAAAAAGCATATTATTGAAAGTTTACATGTGTAAATCATACATGTTTTATCCATATATGTATGTATACAGCATGTAACAGCTTGCGCTTACGAAATCTAGTTAAGAATTCTAGTTAGCATTATTTCTTAATATATAGAGTAAACACAACTATTGTAAATAAAATTATAACATATAGCTTTACATTTCTTGCAAATCTTTCTACCTGAACTTTACCTGCTAGGTATTCGTTTTTAATTCTAATTACAGCCGCCCAGTGCGAGTAGTCAAATGTATCGAATACATGCGGAAGGCCATGTCGCTTGAAATCTGATTTATTACATTTGCCCTCGATAGTACATAGTTAAATTAAAAGTGTTCATCAGCCAGTTCCAACGTACTTAGATCACTAATTATTGTTTCGGAATTGTTATGGAAAAGTTATTGCTACCGTTAGTACAGGTTCTGTAGCCATTCTTTTGTAGAAAATTTAGTAAGGCATGTAAGTTTTTGTTGCTATATAAGTACTATACATCTTATAATAACACTTTTAGTATTGAGATGTTCCTCGCCTTGGTGTAACTGAACTGAATAAACCCCCATTAAATTCACAAATAAAACTACTATATTTTACAATTGCAAATTTCGCATATACTGTATTTAAAATCCCACCCTTACCTTTTGTGTGTGTGTGTGTTTACGTTATTTTCTTTCTCCTTAAATATCATTTAAAAGTATTGGTTTGACTTCTCCTCAGCAATTTCGAACTTTTCTCTTTATCTTCGTTTTAAATCTTTCTGCTTTTACTTTTGTATGATAAGTTACTATTGTAACTTATTATTACTAGTTATTATATTTACTATTATACTTACTATTGTAACTTATCATAAGACATCTAATATTTTCGTTTATCTACGTTTTTTGTGTTTAGTTACGTTTTTCACAACCATTTTCAATTTCCAAAAACCTTCTCCCTTTTGTTTCTGTCTACTTTTCGTTGCACCAAGTTCATGTGCCTAATCGGATGTAGGAAAACGTAAATCAGTCGAAAATTCAAAAGTGCACGCACGATATAAACAGCAAAAATAAATTTAGAAATGTATTCAAAACAAAAATTGATTAGAAATTATTAATTAGAAATGAAAGATTAAATGACCAAAATAACCATAACATAACTAGAATGTTTCCAAATCAGCATGATCGACCCATAGCAGTATTAACAACGTAATTATTTCTGTCATATCTATTTCTTGTTACATCGTTATTTCTACTATAGCACAGTAGGCACCTCCAATTTAAAACCAATTTGTTTGTTCCAAAACTTAAATCCAAAGTTTCGTTAAAGTTCTCACTATTCTAATAGGCAGTATTCTATTTCATGTTCTACATTTCATAGCTTAATTAAAAGTTTACTTAATTTAGTAATCTTTTAAACGTATATTTATAACTAATAATGCATTATAATCAATTATTCGGACTTTGGGTTCGTCTTAGCTGCATGATTAATGTTACTTTCTTGCAATAAGACAGCATGGATTTCTAAGTAACTAGCTTCACATTTTGCAGATAATTGCAATATGTGAAGGTGATGGTGTAACTTTAGTGTGAACAAAATGACACGATAGATTTTACATGCATAATAGTATGTGCAGATAGTCGATTGTTTACCCTAAATTCACTCTTTCGGTTTTTATTGTACTGATTTCACGTAGGTGTGGCATGTATAAAACCTGATGAATTGTTTAAAGATTGCGAAGTTTCGTGACTTTTTCATGTACATACATATGTAGCCTATTTTAGATGACTTACGCCTTTAAACGTTATTTTAGTATGTAGGTGGTTTACGTGACCGCGAGAAAAAGTTAGGCTTTTGTAGTTAATATTCGACAATACACAATTTTACCGATAACCTAATGAAGATGTTGTTTTACGTTATAACAAGCAACATCTTTTGTCATCTAATCTATAATGTAGTTCCTATTATTCCTAATTATGAGGGTGGTTTGATAATTAACTTGGTTTACTATGAAAGAAAACAATTTGAGGTTTGCAACGTTCTTTATTTTTCGACATAGTCCCCTTGAAGTTCAGCGCACTTACCCCAACGTTTCTCCAGCTTTGCGATTCCTTCACGGAAATAAATTTCTCCGATGCTTTCAAAATACTGGTGGTACTGAAGAGGTCATACTTACTCTATGACCTCTTCATTCGACTCAACTTTTCGTCCTGCCAGAAAAGGGTTTAGTTTCGGGAATAGACGGTAGTCTGACGGAGCTAGATCTGTCGAATACACAAGATGAGGAAGCAATTGAAATCGTAGCTCGGCCAATTTTTGCTGAAAGACACGGCTTGACCGCACGTAGGCATTGTCATTGTAAAACACCACCTTTTCCTTGGCCATTCTCGGGCGTTTCTCTGTTATTGCCACCTTTAATCGGTCCATAGTATTCTCCGGTAATGGTTCTTCCCTTTTCAAGGTAGTCAATTAGGAGAATTACCTTTCCGTCCAAAAAACCAGAAGTCATAACCTTTCCAGGGGATGGAACGCATTTCGCTTTTTTCGGAGCCGATTTGTCTTGACTGCTGTTTTGTTTCCGGGACATAGTGGTGCATCCAAGTTTCGTCCATTGCTACAAAACGGCAAAGAAGCTCTACTGAAATAATTGCAAATTGTAGGCAGACAGTCGGATGCGAATTCCCTTTTGCTCTTCAGTGCGTAAACGCGACACCCATCTTGCGCACAGTTTTTGCATGTGCAATTCTTTATGCAAAGTGAACTCGGACTTTATCGATGATTTCGTATGTCACAGCTGATTTCGAAGCTCCAGGAAGTGGTGCATCTTTAATGATCGTTCTGCCACGCTTAAACTTATTTAGGTATACTCAAAATCCAACACACTCATGAGTAGGACATGAATCACCCAATGTAGGTAAAATCCTTCCTCTAATACATTTCCTTCGCTGTTTTCCCGTCCCGATAAAAGAATTGAATCTCATCACGAATTCCAACTTTATCCATTTTTCGGTATTGCTCTAAGCACTTTTGTTTAAGTAATTGTCAAACAACGAATTACTGTCCGAATGACTTAGACCAGAGAATATTTACTCATAGGAATGACACTTTATGACTACATATACAGATTACATTTGTGCCCTCTATTAGTGTGGGAACCAAGTTAATTATCAACCTTAATAGATTTACAAACTGACAATATTTTATGTAGGTATTTAATATTTTATGGATTTTAGCAAAGTTTTACAACTTGTGCTTCTGATTCACTAAAGCAACATAATGACATCTTATTTTCTTTAAGAGATATGTTTCGAGTAAATATATTGATCTTGTTCGGGATATGATCAAACGTACTGCAAAGTATATATAAGCGATCCAACCCAGTGTAAAGCCAATTCAATAATTTCATTCCAATACTTGCAGGTATATAAAGTTTTCTCAAATTAACTACAATTTAAATTTGATTTTTAAAGAAATCCTGTGGGTTCTGTCCCAAGCGGAATCTGGTTTAACGTTAACATAAGTTTTGCTGCCTAAATTCTGACTCTACGTTTAATCTGTTGAATTGAAACTTGGCGTCACTGGGTCAGGTTGAAATAAAGAATACGTAAAAGTCAGTAGGAAAAATCTTAGTACTCAACAAACTCTTTTTGTAGAGATGTTTGGGCATGATGTTTTGCATATCAAGATCATACTAATATGTTTAGAAGTACCTTTTTCTTTGCATTCCCATAATTGATGCCTCTGGTAATCTGGTAATTGCTCCAATGATCCAACAGAATAGTTACGTCGTCAAAAAAAGGCAACATTAGATTTTCCTAAATAGACGTCGTGTATAGTGATCACCACACTACTGATTTTTCACCTAAAATTACACATTCCAACTATACTCCTTTCACTTTGTTACCAACCACGGAAGAAGAATTAATTAGTATTATGTGTTGTATGTGTTTCCACAGAAGAATATTGCTGGGGACGATCAAGTAGCTAGTTTTCTCCTACATGATGCTCGTTATGTGCTTGCGAAACCTTTGACCTACATATATTTGACCTATTAGGAATTTTGCTTGACAAACTATCATTTTTTGGATTAAGTTCTTCGTTCCTGCAACTTTTAAATTCTTACTTAACTAACAGAATTCACTACGTTTGCTACAATGGTTACAAATCCTTTGATTTCACTCCCACTTCCGGAGTACCACAAGGGTCGCATCTGGGACCGCTTTTGTTTGTATTGTTCGTGAATGATTTATTGATGTCTCTGTCCTGTCCAGTACTAGTTTATGCGGACGACGTAAAAATGTACGCTCCTATGAGAACCCTAGACAATGTGGCTCATCTTCAACATAATTTAAACTGTATTTTCAGCTGATGCAGGTTGCAGGTTGCAGGTTAAATGTTAGTAAATGTGTATTTGTTACCTTTACGAGAAAAATTAATTACGTCAACTCATTGTACAGAATACGTGATACCTATCTCACGAAGGTTGACACAGTTAGAGATCTAGGAGTTTTATTTGACTCCCGGTTGAGATTTGCGGAACACATTGCAGATTTATGCGCTGCTGGTTCAAGGACTTTAGGTTTTGTCCTACGATCGTGCAAATTTTGTAATGATGTGCGCCGTCTTAAAACACTATACTTCAGCTTTGTTGTAAGTAAATTAGAATACGCATCTATGGTTTGGTCGCCACATTATATCCACCTCCAACTGAGCATTGAAAAAGTCCAATGCTGTTTCCTAAAGTACCTATCTTTTAAAATGGACAACCACTATCCTGCAAGAGGTATTGAGTATGAATCCCTGTTGGAAAGGTATAGCGTACGATCGTTGGAACATCGTCGGAGGGTGTCTGGAACAAGATTCGTTTGGAAGTGATTCTTCAGGTTTACTTTCCTCTATGGATTTCCTTGTACCACGTTTACTCTCTCGATCCTCATTTACCTTCTCATTGCCCTGTCCTTGCACAAATTTATTATTAAAGCCACCCTTATTTACAAT